>LBNU01001778.1:17998-57402 GCA_014162995.1 Artemisia annua | reverse complement strand
GGTGAGGAAAAATACCAGATTTAAGGTGGTATTTATAGGGGAAAAATTATGACAAAATTCTGACACAGGAGCGTGCCGGTCCCCTTAATTCATGGCCGGTCCCCTTAAAATTAAGGGGGCCGCCCGTTATAATTAAGGGGGCCGGCCTACTATAACGGCCAGAAAGTTTTGTCTTTAGTGGGGAAAGTTTATTTGGTGAAAAATTAACTGATTTTGGTTAAAAATTTAAATTCATATATTTAGTATGATTAAAACATTTTTCTTTATTACCAAAATTGTTTTTCAAAAATATATAATATGTTTATATAATTAAATAAACTTTGTAGTAATTAATTAAATACCCCTTTGATCATGAGATGTATTAAGCACTTGTTTATTCATACCTTAAGTGATTAAGTTGGATATAATGATATAAACTAGCTTAATACTTGTTTACGTTGTAATCTTACGTTTAATGATTTTACATTTTGTGATCGTCAAAACGTAGAGATATCGAAAACTATAAATAACGTTTTTACGCATTATTTATGTCAACATTAGTATCGGTTTGGGAGTTCCCATTATACTCATCATTGATGGATTTTTTTTGTTATATTGGTTACATATGGGTTTGGATTCACATCGATAGGTGCCATTACCAGCAGTTGGCTTCTCAAACAGTGGCTTCGGTGAAGAAAATCAAGAAGATGTTACACCGTGCGCCTCCAACTTTAATGGAGCATCCACCTCATGCTGTTATTGTCAATGGTAAGTTGAAATAACTTATCCTACACAATGTATTACCAGGCCAATGAGTAACTTAATAAACAAGCGTCTTTTTTCCTTTTTTCTAACTGTTGTTATTCTTGCTGATTTTGGCGCCACGTCGGCTTATTAATGTGTGTCCCATGCCGGCTTGCTGATGCTGGTGTTATTACCACAGTAATCTGATTATTTGAATAAGGTTATTGTCGATTAAGTTTGGTTACAAATAGATATCTTATTAAAATGATTTTAACATCTATGTTATTTCCATGGCAATCTGATTATTTGAATAAGGTTATTTAAGACATCTTATGAAACAGTTTCATGTCCACTGACGAAAGGCCATAGGTCCTTGTCTTATTAAATTAGTTATGATGTAAAATATGCAAGCTTTTTGAATCTTTAACTTCCATGAAATTTGCAGTCACCACGAGCATAACATATAATGATTCCTTCTGATCAGGTACCGACAATTTGGATCGTCTTACAACATGTTGTAGGTAACAATATGGAAATCCAATGTTATTCAAAATTTACTTTCGACCTTTACAACATGAAAATACAAATATTAGTTTAGTGTAATTCGTTTTGCAGGTAACGCGAGTTTGGAAAGCAATTTACTTGAAAATGTAGATTCATGAATTGAATAATTTGAAGAAGAAAATGAAGACAATGGAGGCTTCATTTTTAGGAGCTGCTAAGCAAGCTTAGGTAATATATGAGAAAAGATTTTCATTTGTTTGTTTGATATTCTTTACAACCATTGGATTTTCATATTGTTTGTTTGATATTCTTAACATTGGTAAGAAAAATGGTGGATGATATATTGATACATTTAGTTTTCCTCAATCAATATAGTTACATGTTACAACCAAAAGCTTACGAAATTGCAAAAGCTGAAGAATGACAGAGCATTTAAAATCTATAATAAATTTAGAGAATGTAGTTTCCAATAAACTATTTTTATAAAACCGTTAATGCTATATCAAACTGCAATGCATCCACTTCGGGCACTAATGTTGGTGATGGTCCAAATTAACATCCTACTCAGGATCTAATAAGCTATTATAAATACAAATTTGGTGAATCCTAAAATGTTTGATCTGTTCGTTAATGAGCTTAGCCAAGTCTGCTATTTGACCCGTCTAAGATAAACACAATTTACACAACCCAAACAAGTCACAGGTTGGGTTGTGAGCAAGAGAGGATTGAAGGTTCTATGTTTAGACAAAGACGCCAACTATTGCAACTCAACTACAAATGTCGTTTACAAAGAAGTCTTATGTTGAATTTCAATAGTTAGCATTATTTTTGTATATACAATATACTTATTAATTTGTATAAACCTACAACTTATTTCTTGGCATTTTTGTATTTATGATGTTTTATGCTTTTCAATATTTATTTTAGTCCACTTAGTATATGTTAAACCTACAACCCTTTATTGGCATTTTTGTATTATGATGCTTTACTCTTTTCAATATTTACACTTTCTAACCATTTTTTGTATGTAGGTTGCCTCTAGCAATGACCCTCTGACTTTGTGACTCTAGCAATGTAAAAGTATCACACGTAGCTCGTGCTGGCGGTTGCAAAGCTGCATCGCAAACAACAATTATCTAATAACTGATATATTCCGGATCTACATAAAAAGACCATCATAAATACTACTGTATTCCCTAGTTCTTTGTTACTCAATAATACTTCTATCCAAAAAAAAGAAAATGTTACTGATAAAGTTGAGGCCAGATTTTTTAGTTATGGATGTGTGATTCGTAATGTTGACATTTTTTTGGAATTTCCTGTTTACCGACTTACTTTTTTTATTTGAATGATCAAGAAAATCTAAGCCTGGCTTCTGACTGCTGTAAAGGGGTTAAAAAGAACCCGAGCAAAAAAAACAAGCAAGTGGAGGCTACCGACAGATAAAAAGTCGATCTTTGGGCAAAGGAAATGGTGGAGCTGAATGTAGGCAACATATCTTTGACATGCTTTTTTTGGTGATATCTATTATTTATGTATGTAGTAAATCCGAGTAGTCATTGTTGTGTTTTTTTGCCGTTTGTAACCTGTATGCAGGTTGGTACCGCTTCTTTGATAGAGGTTCTCTAATCTGTCCCCTAAACAACCACTAAATGCAGGCATGGCTTCTGATCTCCTTAGGAAATCACAAAGGAAATATTATCTGGATGTGGCCGATGGTACACCAAAACACAATCTTTTGGGCAAGGGCTTTGCTGGTCATAATCCTGAGTTGAAAATATGGGACCAAGGAATGATGGAATTGAAGGTAAGCAACATATTTTTTGTTATTCTCTTTGATATGCAAGGTTGTATGAGCGAACAATTAACTCACTTATTTTTTTTTGTAATATTCATATGAGTTCCCGTGTAACTTTTCCAATCTTCAAATAAGCCCAAATAATATGTAGGCTTATAAGATTACATAGGAACTTATTTTCCAACTCGACTTTTTTTCCAACTTATTTTCCACTCTTTAAATAACCCCAGAAAATAAGTTAATCCTAACACAAAAATTGGATTCTATCCTCACAGGTACTATACACTATTGGCTAAATTATGGACTTTCATATGGTTTTTTAGACTACCTAATTTTGGAGAAGTAACACAACAATGTCAGCAATAGATCCAACAACAACAACAATTCAACCGGTGTCACATGTACCTCCAACAAGGTTAAGGTATCTTCTAAGACAACCGTATGGTCAGCAGCAACAATGCCAAATCCTCTAACAGTGTTGTAATGAGCTCCAAAACGTCCACCACCAGTGCCAGTGTGAGGCTGTGAAGCATGTTGGACTATTAATGTTATAGAAGCAAAGATAGGGGTAGTATATTGTATTAGTTATTAGTTTTAGAATTCTGTAAACCAAATTATATGGGCTGGGTCAATATGGGTCGTTTAAGTTATTAGGGATACAACGGTTATATAGTTTATACCGTTTAGTATAGGGTTGTGTCGTTTACTTTTGAAACGTTATAACTGCCACAATGGCAACGTTTCATCAAGTATATATATGTGTCGAGTCTGTAAACATATACAATACAATCATCAATAAAAGTATCGTTAGTATAAATCAATTCTATTGTTATTTTTATTCAGTCGAATTCAATAATTGGCATCAGAGCATACGGTTTAATCGATTCGAGGGAGGCAGAAGATTGTATTCAGGAAAGAAGAAAAGATCGAACATAAAGGGTGCTGTTTTGATTCGTGTATAGAAACAGAGAAGAGGGTTCGTTTTTTTTGGGTGGTGTTGTACGAAGAATAAGGGAAGGAAGGAAGAAGACTTGTTGCTGCTGTTCAAAAAAGGAGACAGAAAAAACCATATAGTGAATTGCGGAACCGAACAGTCAGATAAGTTTTTCCAATTTCGAATTGTTTATTTAGTGTAGGAATTTAGAATTATTACAAGTAGGAAAAGATTAGAATAGTAGATTTGGTATTAGAATAGTTGTTTTGGTTTTGTGGTGAAACCAGGAAGTTGTGTTGGTTTTGTGGTGAAACCAGGAAGTTGTGTTGGTTTTGTGGTGAAACCAGGAAGTTGTTTTGGTTTTGTGGTGAAACCAGGAGGATTAAGGATAGTTGGTTAATAGGAACTAGGGTACTATTCTTGGAAGATACAGTAGGTAAACCGTTGGTTAACCAGGGCACTGTAGGTATTAGGGACGTTTGGTTTAGATTGTTAAGATTGGTAGAAAAAAGAAAAGAAACATGACTGGGGATTCTTCAAAAAAGAATGAAAATGTAGCGAAGGAAGGAGGATTGACAATGAATTTCCAGTATCCTATGTTAAACTCTACAAACTATACAATTTGGGCTGTAAAGATCAGGGCGATATTTAATGTCCATGGAATTTGGGAAGTGATTGAACCAACGCAAGAAAATGAAGTCGATCAAAAGAAAGATAACTCGGCAATTGCAATGCTATATCAAGCAATTCCAGAAAGTATGGTATTGCAAGTTGCTAACCTTAAATCGGCAAAGGAGATTTGGGATGCGTTGAAAATTCGACATGTTGGAGTTGATAGAGTTAAGGAGGCACGTGTTCAAACACTAGAGTCAGAGTTTGAACAATTAAAGATGAAACATAATGAGTCGCTAGATGTGTATGCCGGGAAGATAAGTGAGATTGCAACACAAGCAAGCAGTTTAGGGCATACGATGGATGATAAAAGGCTGGTTAGGAAACTTTTAAGTTCTGTACCAGAGAAGTTTATGCAAATTGTTGCAGCAATAGAGCAGTTTGCAGATCTTAATACGATGCCATTTCAAGAAGCCATTGGAAGATTAAAAGCTTTCGAGGAACGGATGCAAAAGGCAGTCAAAGAAGAAGATGGATCCAGTAACCTACTTTTCAGCAAAGTAGATGAAAAGGAGAAGACCAAGGAACACAAGTGTGAACGTTGCGGTCATGAGAATTCAAGTCAAGGAAGACCAGGACGAGGGCAAGACATGAATTGGAAACCATGGAAGAAAAAAGATGGTGATCAAGACCTGAGTCAGATAAGATGTTACAAGTGCAAAGAATTTGGACACTACAAAGGCGAATGTCCAAAGTTGGAAGCAAACCTGATTCAGTACGAAGATGATGAACCATTGCTATAAAAGAACTTTGAAGAATTGAAGACTTTCCCGTCTATAACATTAGGGGGGTGAATGTTGGACTATTAATGTTATAGAAGCAAAGATAGGGGTAGTATATTGTATTAGTTATTAGTTTTAGAATTCTGTAAACCCAAGTTATATGGGCTGGGTCAATATGGGTCGTTTAAGTTATTAGGGATACAACGGTTATATAGTTTATACCGTTTAGTATAGGGTTGTGTCGTTTACTTTTGAAACGTTATAACTGCCACAATGGCAACGTTTCATCAAGTATATATATGTGTCGAGTCTGTAAACAATACAATCATCAATAAAAGTATCGTTAGTATAAATCAATTCTATTGTTATTTTTATTCAGTCGAATTCAATAAAGCAAGTGTTCCAAGATGTCCAGCAGATTCAGTGACAAGTTGGCACTCAGCAGATCCGGCAGTTGAAGCAGAAGGCTTAGAACCTTCCTAACAAGTGTGACCTTCAATTACAATCATGCCCACTCCCAACGATCATCACTACCACCACCGTCATCGATGAAAAATGAAAAGGTGGCTCATAATCACAATAGTCTTTCTACCAAAGGATCTAAGGAGGACAACGCTTCCAGCAATGCTAAGGTATACATGCATATATATTCTTGGAAATGTATTAAAAAAATGTATCATGCATGCATGGATTTAGATACTTGCATCAATCTTGATGATTTTCTTTATCAGGTACATCCAACAAGCACAACAAAGCTACAGAGGTCTTTCCAACCCATGTGGTACCCAAAAAATTTGCAATTTTCTTGATGACAATAACTTTTCGCGGGTGCATAGGGTTCTTCATATCAAGTAAAATGCCATAGAGTGCCTGGTCAACCACTATGTCTAATTTATGAATGCCGATGCTGGGCTAACAAAATGTTTTAAATTGAATATGCAGGGCCGTGTTTACAGGGATACTGATGATGGGAGAATAAGATTTGTAATCACTCCGAAAATGGCTGAGGTGCAGGTACAACTCACGCTCTAATATAAATTTACATTCTTATTAAAAGAGAAACTTTTTTCTAATTTCTCTTTTTGATAACGACCTTTTATAAACCTGATTAGACCATAAAAGTGGTAGATTTTTTATTTAGCTTAATTGCCTAAGACAATAGATTTTCAGTCACCAATGTGCCAAGTCAGGAATAACAATTCAACGTGTGAAAAGTTACTGATGCCACAGCCGCGACACCTCATTTTGATCGGTTACTGGATCAAAATACCTTGGGACGAAAAATTTTAAGTGTATAAAAGAAAATTAACATAGTTTGTCATTAAAAAATTTGTTAACTTTTTCTTGGCAAGTTTGCTTTTTTATTTTAATTTATAGTACTGCATTATCTGAGTATTCCAAACTATTACATAATACTTGAATCCATAATCAAAATCCGAAAACTGATCAAAACTCAAAAATAGGGGAATCGGTGCATCGTACTTTTAGTCATTAGTAAAAATCTAAATGTGCATATTACTATGAGTTCGAACTATAGGTGAATTACAGCATGTATAATTACAGACTTCCCATATCTGACTTTACATCTAATGTGTATATAACTTTTAGTGATTAGGAGAGGAACTTTTCAGCATTGACACCACTTTTTCCCATATCTGACTTCACATCTAATGTGTATATAACTTTTAGTGATTAGGGGAGGAACTTTTTAGCATTGACACCACTTTTTCAGGTTGCAGATGTTTTCTGCAATGGCGTCATCAACATCAAGGCTGTAGTGGAGCGGCAAAGGTTGCAACGTCAACAACAAGATGAAAAGACATCAAGGTTAGTACCTGATATCATTTTAGATTCTTAGGCCCTTTGTAGTTACTTTTTTTTATATGTATATCAGACCAAATTGATCGATTATTAAAAGTAGTAGCTTGAATTGGTTGCATTAAAGGAGTGAAAACTTGGATGTTGAAATGGGTGCGTTTGGGGCTGAAGTGGAGGCTGAAATGGGTGGGTTTGGGTCCTGAAACAGGGACTGAAATCGGCATGTTTGGGTTCTGACATGGGGGCTGAAACGGGCGGGGTTACGGGATGAGATGTGTGGGTTCCGCTGCTGAAACAGGACTGAAATGGGTACGTTTGGGATAAAGAAGTAGCTCATAAGAATTAATTATGCCTAGCATTATCATCATTCTTCCCAAACTTGACGTCTCATTTCCAAAGTGAGAGGATCTTTTTTGTTGCTAACTGATATAGATGCTTATTTGTTTTACTTGAATATCTAAGCTTCATTTTATTATAGTTTATGTTATGTTACTATTTAAACCTTTTATCTGTGGGAAAAAATACCAGAACAATATATTACTGTATTGTAGTATATGTAAGCACGAAGATAGTATATTATTCTAGAAAGGGCGAAATCATCCCAATTAAGTGAAAAAACAATTTAATTTGGGCTACATTTACTATGAAGTATTGGTTATTTATGACATCGAAAAGATGAACAAACAAGTGCTGTTGGGTCGACCCAGGTTGATTTCACCTTTCTAAAAAGTTGACCTATTACCGAACTCTTTTTGCTACCTATAGTCTTAGGCTACTTTTAATCTAATCCCGTCGTTAGCTACAGTTGCCCAAACAAGAATGTGATACTGCACTTGCAGATTTCAGCTAATTCTTAATGTTGGTTCTAAAAAAATGATGATTTAGGGGGTGTTTGGATGTAGGTTTTATAAAAGGATTACTGTGACATGGGAATTAGAATCAAAATTGTTCCTGGTAAGGTCGCTTCTGGATAGATGATGCATCCAATGAAGGGACCCATTACCTGTATTTTTGTTTTTTTGGTTACTCAGATTTCTTTGTGTAACCATACATATATATTTAAGTTTGCGTTAGATATTTATCTAAAAAAAGAAACTACCGAGTATTCCATCAGGCATTTAGAGGACATAAATATGGAAATAACTGGTAATAACTGGTAATAACTGTGGAAACTAACGTCGACACTACGTAAATGCAGGCAAGACAGGTTGGATGGACCTGTTTCAGCTCCACCTCTGTCACTCCCACCAAATACAAACACTAATTCTGGACAGGGATCGATCTGTGAGGTCAAGAGCTATTAGTGAAGGACAAAATATTATCTTCCAGACCAATAATCCAGCTCAAGAATAACGCAGAGTCATGTCTTACACTCCTGGGACCAGAATATCCACCTCATCATCCATGTCATCACCAAATTCCAACACTGAGTTACATTCTGTCAGTCGGCTAAATTCAGGAAGAGGCTATGATGATTGGAGTCTCATATCACATAATCCTTCAACAAATTCATGAATGTCTACATGTTCAACTGAAGTGTTGCATGATTCAAGAAGAAAGCCATATGCAATTAGTGAAGGTAGTGAAGTTGATTCAGATGCTGGTGCAGTGCCTGGATCCAAATAGATCATTGAAAATCCTTAAACAGCAAGAAGCGAGTAACAAGGGCTTAGTTGATAAAACCAAGCATTTCACTTCCAATGAGCTCGAGAAGGCAACTGACCACTTCAACGAGAATAGGATTCTTGTCTGAGGAGGCCAAGGAACGGTACACAAAGGCATTTTAACCGATGGAAGAATAGTAGAGTCAAGAAATCAAAGGCAGTTGACCAAAATCAACTGGAGCAATTCATCAATGAGGTAGTCATTCTTTCACAAGTCAATCATAGGAATGTGGTCAAATTATTAGGATACCTGATGCATGATATTTATTTCAGTTCCATTGTAGGCTGGGAGTCAGAACCTAAGGTTTGGATTTTAGACAAGTGCTTATTCGTGATGGCTGAACTACTGATTCGCTGTTGGGATTCAATACTAGAGGATGAAGACGTGTTTCAGGCCAAGGTTGAGGTGGTGGATAATGGTGGAGAAATAGAGGTGCAAAATCAGATGACTATTTTTCGTCTGAAGATGAGGAGGAATTTGACAATGAGGCTGCAATTGTTCATACTCTGCTTACTAATAGTTTAGTATCCGATTGCCCAACCTGTCCCGATCAATTATTTACACCTCTTCTCCAGGTATCTAGCTAGCTACTTTTATTTATCAGTCTATTTCTGTCCATAGACAGCCTTAAGGTACATCTCTTTATATTTTATGACGGGAGTGACTGAGTTACATCAGAAGACCAGAATAAATTATTTTTGTTTTTGACGAGGCATCATCTATTCACATGAATAATGTAAAGTGTGTGTAAACTATTTACTCCCCTTCATAGTTGTTCGGGGTAATCACGTATTTTAGGTTGTTTACTAGGACCGATTAACACGATGTTTGAGCAGTACTAATAGTTAAAAGCTAGGCAGAGCTTAATGATCAACAACAAACATGTAATAATATCCTTTTATATATGGTCAGTTTGTTTGTTTCCATTCAAGCGATACACATGTAATTAGAAGCTAACATATTTTCTTTTGACCGACAATGTTTGCAGTCATTTGCATCAAATGATAAGCTTCAAGGAAGGTTCATTTGATGGCAATTCCATAAGAACTCACTAATGCTAATAATATTAACACCATTTGCTAATAAGAGTTGCTTGATACATCATATGTTAAAAAAGGCTTCTATAAATTTAGTATCGTGACTTAAGGAAATCTTAATACATGCACAATAGTACCTGATTGTCTATGTAGGACAAGTTTTTCATGACTGACTTTACTATTTAATGACCAGCACTGATTTGGTTTACAAGGGATCAAAACCTGAGGATGGTGGCTGTAGACGAACACTCACTTGGTGAAAAAGACGGTAACTACACAAATTGCACCACAAACATTGTTTACAAACAAGTTCTTCATAGGCTATAATCAATCTAAGTCCAGTATTTCATGTTTTACACAGACTGCAACTTAATTTGTATGTCATTATAATTAGTCATTGCTCATAACAATTAAACTAACCATGTGTTCTTAAATGTATATATACCTTCTTTTACTTTGCTTTAAATACGTATTCAAATCATTTGTTTATTTATTATTTTTACTATGACAAACAAAACAATTTTAATCTCGCAATTCTTAGCAAACCCATACACTAAGTAATGAATGGTAGACACTTACCAATGATAAAATGTATTCGAATGCATGAAATTACACCGGAAACTATTGTGTACGAAAAATGGAAAGGAAAAATAAGGCATAACCTTAATAATATGTAGCCAACCTTATAAGGCTAAAAAATAACCAATACCAATAATTCTCTATTCCGCATGAAATTTTAAACCGTTACTTAATTTATTCCTTGAAAACTCACAAGGTAAAGTAAAATATGACAACGATAATTATAAGTCATGTCCGCCCATCGGGCGATCCAAAGAACATCACTAAATTAAAATATAAAAAAACTCTCAAAAACAGATAAATTAAAATACATACATACATACATACATACATACATATATATATATATATATATATATATATATATANTGGCAGCCGCTTCTTGTTTTTGAGAGTTTTTAGGGTTTAGTCTTGGTGAAAGATACAGTTTAATTGTGATGAGATGGAGCGTGTGAAGTTATAAGGTTAAATAAAATTGATGCCGTGTATTATGGAGTAGGATTGATTATTTCCAAGTTTAGTTCCTATAGCAATAAGTCTTGTTTAAATTTTGGCCCATGTTGATTTTGTTAGGCGTGTACATTTGTTTAGGAGTATATACCATAAGAGTTTTTTTTTTCTTTTTTTCTTTTATATCATATGTATTTTAAATCTTAAATATCACAAAAGTAAATATTAGGTTAAATGGAAATTAATCGTTTTAGATTTACGGGTGTTATAGAATCGGTGCTTTAATGTTTACTTTAGTGATTCTCAGGTAAAAACAGGTAAAAGGTGAAACTTGGCGATTTTGGACTAATTATTCAGCAAAATGAGCAAGATGTCAAAAGTCTACTGAAACCCATAAGATGCGCCGTATCTCACTCAACAGATACGCCGCGACATCATACTTAGATTTATTCGAAGACCATTGCCTGACTTTGAAGAATGCGCCGCATGGAATTATACTATGCGCCGCATATGAAACTTTGGTCAAAGAAGAAGATCAAGCTCGTTCTACTCCAGATATGCCGCATTACACATTTGGCATACGGCATACCACCATCAAGACTTCACCAGAAATAATCCAAGACAACTGAAGGACATGCGCCGCATAAAGATTCAAGTTACGCAGCATCTAAAGGCGGTGTACGAATATTCCAGAATATAATAAGCTTGGACCCCACGTGAAGTTAAGTCAATGCGCCGCATCTGCTCATTACATGCGCCACATCGAACCCTCAAACAGAAACTATAAATACCCCAAGACCTAGACGAATTTTGTGTGCACCATAACCCTAAGGAGTCAAATTCAGACGAACAAGCAACACAAGACACGCCCCACCCGAAGATATTAGAGCTGTTAGAAGGTCCTGCATGTATTCAATTCATTAAGTAGTTTTGTTTTATTGTAATAGTAAGCTTTAATTCATCAGGATAGATGGCCGGTAATTTGTGAGTACGCAAAATCAAATGCCCGCCTTAAAATTGCTTTCCCATCAATTAAAGTTTATATGTTTGATGTCTTTGGTGAATTTATATTAGTGCATTGATAACCTCTGTGTCTAGCAGAGCACTGCTTGGGCTGCCATACCCCTTCCTCGCCTATTTAATCCGATGTCTTTGGATAAATAAGATAGTCATAAGTAATCATTAAGGGTTTACTCGTCGATATAATGAAACCAACGAGAAAGGTTTAACTATATACACTTCATATAAAACTAGCAATAAAACAAGTGACAAGCTGCTTAATTATCAGGACAGGTCTTCTTATTGTCTCTATTATCTATTTGTGTACGTGTGTGCTATTCCCTGATTTGTACTCATTAGTATTTACTGTTTAATTAATAAACAAACAGTGGCAGTCTCTCAGGCTGAAACCCCCTTTTGTTAGATTAGACTGTAAAACTAACTTAGATATTAAAATACTGATTAGGATAACTAGATAATACGTTCCACTCTTAGTGATCGACACTCTGCTTACCATTATATACAAACTGACCGGGTACACTGCTCGTTAAGTGTGTGTGTTATTGATAAGTCAGCTAAATATAAATGTAAAACTTGAGTAGGCATTAACACTGCTAAACCGCAACGACACATCACGCGCATCATTACTTAAACACAATACTTAGGTTTATGTTTAAGTTTAGTGAGGAGATCACACATATACTTGTCATTCAATTCCCAAGTGTTATTCCGCAAACATTTAGGTATAGTTCTTTGATTTATATCAATAAAGAGTTTAATCGTTGAAAATTATAATTGTGTATTTTAATAATTCATTCATACTAATCGTTAAGTGGTAAACTACATATTAGACATATTAATAAGTTGTTTAACTAACTAATAGTTAAATTACCTAAGGCAAAGCTTACTCAACATGCTGAGAGCATTGGAATTCATTTAGATAGTAGTTTCATGTAAATATGTGTTTAGTATTTGGATAAAGGATGTATTAAACGATTGTTATTTGATGAAATAAAATACATGGTATGTTTGTTTACATTTATAACGAATTGTAATCATATATTTGCATGTTTAAAATCCATGAATAAATTTGTGTTATTCTAAATTGTCCAATGTCGATTAATCAAATGGGAATATGATTAAATTAAGACATATCAGATGGGTTGGTCAAAATATACTATGTATATTGAGGAAGGTCCTACCAAACTCACATGATATTCAAAGGATTGCATATCGAACTTTTCGCAACTGCATGATTGTATTTTATGGATCTTTGTCATCAAGTAAATCATGTTAATGATAAACTTTATTTATCCTTAGACTTGAGACGTAAGCCGGAACAGTCGTGGGTGGAGCCTATATCTATAAAGCAGTTTAACGCTATTCATAATTGGTAGTAATAAGGGCTATTTTCAGAAGTTTTGTGAAATTCATGAGTTACGCTTGTACTCAAGAGAGAATTTGTTCATGCAAATTTGCTTTGAAGTATAATACTACTGGGCCCTCTCGTAGGATTGACAAGATGTTTGTATCGCCATACCTAAGATCAATCTGGAATATGTCCTGATGATTTGGTAATCTTGTTCAATCGGAAATAACGAGAAACAGAATAGTTAAATTATGGAATGACTAAGATCCATATCCATACTTAACACGTTATTTGAAACAAAAGGATAAGATAATGTAGAATCATTAAAAGTGCTTCAGGAAAACTACACTCTAGTTGTTCTGGGGGCATTGACGTGTTGCTAGACGCTAACAAATGTCATTATGTATATTAAGATATGTCCAAGTGGGAGCCGTTTGTTTATGGACACATTTAATAGTCGTATGTCCGGATCAAACTCGAGACTATGGGATTGCATGCACTGCGTATGAGATTCAATGTATAATAATTAATATATAAATGCTATGATTTAATTATTATTTCAAAATAACGTCTAACGGTTGTTAGTAGTTAAGGATAATTAGTCTAACGACCATTAAATGTAAAAGAGAAGGACTAAAGATGAAATAGACTTGAAGACGGTTCTAGACCCTTTGGTTTGGGCTTGGACGATTGGCCACAAGGAATCCTTAGGGATTCCTTGTCAAACTTGGACACTAAGTTTCCACAATAGATATACAATGCCTTGTATGATTAGTTGGTTAATCTTGATCTCCATAGCTAGCCAAATCTTGTCTTCTTTCTCCCTCTTTTACCTTAGTCGCACAAATTACTAACCCCAAGGGTTTGTGTTTGGCTTTGAGTGAAACCAAAGTGATTTGGTTAGTTATTGTGATTCAAGGAACTAGCATTCACATTAAATCACTAACAATACGCGTGTACAAGACCATAGAAAAATCCCAATTGGATTTTTGCGTAAACCCGAATCGACTTTTATTTGGGTCGATTTACTAAACCGTAATTTTTAGGGTTTGTGGATCCTGATTTTTTTTGTTTGTGTGGAATCTTGCAAGGTACGTTTACGATTTATTTTAGGGTTAATTAATTACATATATTTGATCTAAGTCTTTCGTTGCGTGATTTGTTATTTTATGCTTATAAATATGAATGTCATAATTTTATAATTTTAACAGCTTTACATGGATTTTATTTGTATAAGTGGTGACCTCATCTCTAATGTATGTACTTGTTTTGTTTCATCTAGTTATGGTGTTTATGACCATAAAAAAATATACTAAATTAGACGAGTGTTTATTGCCAAACAAAATGCTTATATTAAATGGTCCAAGCATTAGAATCGAGAAACACATCTTTCTGCTGACATTGTGAGCGGATAAGGATTTATTTGATACCTTTTTAATGGGTCATTTAAGCCTAAAATTGTGTTTATATGATCAAATATTGCCTCAAATCGTTTCTTTTCACATTTTAGGTACTTTGGACGTGATTTCTGGAATTTTGAGCATTTTGGACATTTTCGGGCTCAAAAGTGAAGGAAACAGCAAAGTCGTGGAGAACTTGTCAGGAAACACACCTGACGGCGTCACGCTTTAATAAGTGACGCCGTCACTTGAAGAATCTAGAGCTTGGAAATTTACACTCGTCGCCTTAGAGAACTTTCGAAGACTTTACACCTGACGACTACATGAAAGACGTCTAGTGTTAAATTTATAAGATACGGTTCAGAAGGCTTAAAGCTTGACGGCGTCAGGACTCAACCTGACGGCGTCAGAAGACAAAGAATGACGGCGTCAGAAGGTCGACTTGCACAAGAAGAAACCCTAACAACAGCAATCTGACGGCATCAGGATCTATAACCTAATGCCGTCAGCTTTGTAAATCTATATATACTTTTCAATTTTTTATTCATTAGTGTGACACTTTGGAGACCTAAACCCTAAGACAAATTTTACAGAATTTGTAGGGCTTTCACAGCCTCTTTTCTTCCATGCTCAATTGATGTTAAATTTTCTTTTAATCATTCAATATGTTTATGTGTTGTTTGATTACTTGTTTATCTTTTCTTTTTTTAACATGCTAGCTTAAATTATCTAGTGTTTGCTTAGATCTAATGAAACCTAGTTATTGATTATTGATAAGTTGTCTATTGTTTAGTTGATTGATTCACGTTAGGTTAAGAAAATTGGCTGATCTCCTTTGTGTAACTATCTTGAACGTCTTAAAAAAACATAATCGTATGTGCACTATGGTTTTTCTCGTTGTATTTAGTGCATGAGTTGATGTTAGTGATTCTATGATAGTGTACTTAACGTGCGGTCATAGTAGAAATTGATATTCATAAAGTTGGGGAAGTTAGCACACCCCTACAACTGGTATTAAAGAATACAACGCTTCAACTAAAACAACTGCACTGTTACATTCAACGAATCAATAAAAGATAACTAGTGAGTAATTAAGTATAAGTAAACATGTTTGTCTCACTATAAGAAGTTCACCAATTTTACTTTTCTTGTTATTTAATTTTTGTTTTACTAATTAGTAGCTTTTGGGTTAGTTTACCAGCAACTAATTCCCCCCACTCCTTCAAAAACCAAGAGTTTACCTGCTTTCATAAAATATAAAAATAGAAAAAGAATCATCCCTCACCTTTAGGCTTAAATTGACATACACTTCAACCTAACGACACTATTCTCCTAGAGAACGATCAATCCCCTGGACATACCTATACTACACTACAACGACCAAGTACACTGCCTGGAGGATTGCAAGCTTCTCAAGATCCCTTGAGAAGTAAAACCCTTTATGTGGCTGCAATCCTCGCATCAAGTTTTTGGTGCCGCTACCAGGGAATAGTTATTGCTTAGGTTTGATTTCTATTTTGTTTAGTTCTACTTACTAGATTCCTATCAAGTGGATTTTTATTTTCTTTCTCATAGCTTTCTTTAGTCTATCTTTTTCTTTGTTCTTTTGTTCGTAATCCATATCATTCGCCATCATAATGGGTGATAATATCTTTAACCTAGCAAACCCACCTGTTAACCAAAACCCACCCGAACAACCTAGAGCACGCACCTTAGGAGAATACTCTTGACCTAGCCACCAGGGCTATCGAAACACCATTGAGCTCAACCAAGGAGCCAATTTGTCTCTCTTGCGATCCGACACCATCCGGTTGGTGAAAAGCTGATGTGCATTCCATGGAATTCATTCCGAAGATCCAAACCAACACCTCAAGAATTTCCTCAAAATCGTTGCTTCCATAGACCTTGATGTTGGCACTCGAGAGACGACACGCTTGCGTCTTTTCCAATTCTCTCTACGTGACCAACCTAGTCAATGGCTTGAGCATTTACCCGCGAGATCCATCACCTCTTGGGATGATCTCACTTCTCATTTCTTCGCTCAATTTTTCCCACCGGGAAGAAATACCAAGCTAAGGAATGACATCTTGATATTCCAACAACGTCAAGGCGAAACTCTTTACGAAGCGTGGACTCGTTTCATGGACTTACTCCAAAAAGTCCCTCATCATGGCATTGATCTTTGGCTCCATGTCCAAATTTTCTATGATCATGCCAATCAATCCACAAGGCAAATCATTGACTAAGCGGCCGGTAGTAAGCTATGTGACAAGAATGCGGAAGAATCGTGAGGAATCATAGAAGATCTGGCTCTCTATGACAAGGAATGATGGAATGACCCCCGTGATTTGAACAAAATGGTCAAGGCAATATCTTTGCCTCCGAATAACTCAAGCATTCCCAATCGTAGAATCATGAAACTTGAAGACCAAGTCAAGTTTCTCATGAAATCGTACGAAGCTCTTACACCTCCATGCCAAGTGATCAAAATCACTTCTTCATGTGAATTATATATTGGTCCTCATGACACTCATGATTGCATCCCCGAACAAGCTTTCATGGACTACGCATCCTCGCGTACCGATGGAGTGGGAGAAAAGTATTTCACTTTCAAACCCGAGCCAAACACTTATAGTGATTCATACAACCCCTCTTGGAAAAAGCATCCAAACTATGGAAAACTAGAAGGGGGGTTGAATAGTTTACCGGTTTTTAAGTTAATTATCTTTTGAAACTTTACGTTTAATCAAAGATCTAAACTAAAAGACAATATGTAATATGCAAGAGTAACGAAAGAAACAATCAAACCATAACACGATAGTTTATCACGGTTCGGCTACAAGGACTCTTTTTCCTTGCCCCACTCCACGCCCCGAGTATCCAAATCGAGAGTTTCTTTCACTAGTCAACCAGCTCCTTTCACCGGCGGAGAAAACCTTACACGTCGCTTACACAAGATTACCGACACAAAGCTAGATGTCGAGTTTTTTTNACTAAAAGACAATATGTAATATGCAAGAGTAACGAAAGAAACAATCAAACCATAACACGATAGTTTATCACGGTTCGGCTACAAGGACTCTTTTTCCTTGCCCCACTCCACGCCCCGAGTATCCAAATCGAGAGTTTCTTTCACTAGTCAACCAGCTCCTTTCACCGGCGGAGAAAACCTTACACGTCGCTTACACAAGATTACCGACACAAAGCTAGATGTCGAGTTTTTTTACAAGGGTACAACCACTCCCGTCACACTCTGTATTTTAAGGCCTAAAATACTAACCGATCACTATTGAAAGTACACAATGAATAGATGTATAAACCACACTAGTTTACACAAGGCTAAGTTAACAAGACTTGCAACGTTATGTTGAAACTTGTAACTTTTGGTATGAACTTGTGATCTTCTTTGCTACAAAAGATCTCACACAAATGAAGTGTTAATGAGTTAGATGAATGCAATGAGAATGTATGTGTAAATTATAATGAGAAGTGATGAGAGATTTCTTGCAAGTGACTTGGTATTTATAGCCAACCAAACCAGCAGACTGTCGGATCCAGCGGAACCAAAACAAGGGTTCCGCACTTGTAACCCAAGGGTTCCGCCAGACAGTCAAAGACTACAAGAAATCTTTCCATATCTAGCAATATCAAATCATGTTTGTTCAAGTCAACACACAATAGATAGACTAAGAAACCTTCTAAATGTGTAAGAGATCTTATTGAAAGTCAACTACTAGATTTAGTAAGCTTTCCATAAATGCTCATGTTGTATGCCATGATGTCATGTTACATTTTCTATATTTAGAAATATGAAAATGTTATGTTTAATATGAAATGTAAATGTTGCAAATAAAGTCTAGTTATGCAAGACTAAACTAAAATCATGTTTTACTAAAAACTAAAGTTTACACTTTGTCGTTAACAAAACTTAGCAAAGATCGTAAAATATAAATAAAGTTTTTAGGCGATATTTGTATTAACAATCTCTCCCTTTTTGTTGATGACAAAACATAAACTTTATTTTTAAGTAAATCACTAATTTTGGTGTTAAGTCTTAAAAGTTTTTATTTAAACTTGTTTTATTCAATTGATGAAAAATCATTTTAAGTTTATAAGTTTAAATATATTTTCTCCCCCTTTTTGTCGAAACAAAAAGAAGAGTCGCGAAGTGGAATAATGCAAGTGCTCCCCCTTGGACAATACTCCCCCTAAATGGAGTGCCAAGTTAGGAAACATGGTTTTTGAACCTACAACAAAAGAGGTTAGTTGGCGATAATATTACACGATAAATTGTGTAGTCATAATTAATACAATATGAGAATATAAGCAACCATATCACAATCACAAGTTAAATATGGTCAACCAACAATGCAAATAAGATAGTAGAAAAGATGTCATTCCAAGTAAAATTTGACTTTGTAAAAAGTCAAAAGACTAGAAAATGAAAATTCCATCCTACTTCTAGAAAATAAAATAAAATAAAATAAAAAGGAAAAATAACTAAAAAAATAAAAGTCCTACTTCTATAAATGGAAGTCTCCCAACAAATTCTTAAATGGGGCAAAGCCTTCATAGTACGCTCTAAGAGTCGTTTGGGTGTGAGAGAGCTTCCAAATGTTCAAGAATATGTTGTAGAGCAAAGCGGGTTTCATCTTGGACTTGGTGGAGCATGATTTTTATGCTCTCACTTATTTTAGCCGCCCGCTCACAATGTGAGCAACCATGGCGGGGATTGGGTAGGATGTGATCATTTGATGATGGTTGAGGTGGTGGAATGGTGGCGGTTTCTTTAGCGGAGGATGGGTTTGCAATAGAGGCAAGCAAGATGGTTTGAAACTCCATGGCTTGATGGAGATGATTGTCCACCATGCTTTTGAAGGCATAAAGGTTGTCAAGGCGGTCGTTGATCTCCTCATTGGAGTTTGGAGGGTTGTTCCATAACGACGCCTTAATTTCCTCAAAAGAAGGAAAGAGGGACTCAAAGTGTTGAGATTGGGATTGTGATTGTGGTTGTGACACTTGTGGTTGTGGTGCTTGGTTTTGTTCAAAGTGGGCTTCGTCATAGAGAGGTCCATGGATATCTTTGTAGATGGGGTGAAACCACAATGGTTTAGGTTATGAAGGTTGTTCTTGTTCAAAAGGTACATTGGGCTCAAAAAATGTCTGGGTGTGTTCATGTGCCATTTCTTTGATTGAATCAAACGAAAGCAATGGTGGTGGATTTGTTGATTGTGGTGGAAGATCCTCAAGATCTTCTAGAAACGGATTTGGTGATGTTGGTGGAGTTCCAAAAAGTTTCATTGGTTCAAGTTTTAGTGATTTGGGTGGTGATGGTGTCTTGGATGGTTGAGTTGGAGCCTGTGGTGGACTTGGATCAATTGGTGTTTTGGTTGGAGGTGGAGTGGTGATAACATGGTTGAACTTTGGTGATGGTGTGGGAGTTGCAAGATTGAGGAAATTTTTGTCTTTGATTGGTGAGGAGATGATTAGTGGTGATTCATCCAAAGATGAGGAGCTAAGATTGATGGTGGTGTTGCAACAAAAGGGTTTGACACTTATTCATGCGGTTCTCCTAATGGGTCGAGATGGTGGAGATGTGATTGTTGACTTTGTCATTGTCAAAATGATTGGTTAGAAGATTATTTTCAGAGATTGAGATGGTGATGGTGTGATTTGAAAGTGTTCTAAGATGGTCAAATTATAGAGTTGAAGAAATGTGGAAAGGAGTGTTTGGATTTGATGTTCTACCATACAAAAATAGAGGTTTCTAATGATTTGGAAGAGTTATGAAGGTTGTCAAATCATTGGAAGTCAATCCAATGAAAATGGTGGAATAAGAAGACCAAGATATGCACTAAATGCTTAGTGGTCTTGTCATAGTGATTTGGATCAGATGTCCCACGGATACCAAGGAACCTTATAGGGAAGGGTTCCTTGCCTTATGGGGAAGGGTTCCTTGGGTTGGTTATGTTTAAATTTGAGTTTTGGTGGGAAATGGGTTTCTATTGNGTCAATCCAATGAAAATGGTGGAATAAGAAGACCAAGATATGCACTAAATGCTTAGTGGTCTTGTCATAGTGATTTGGATCAGATGTCCCACGGATACCAAGGAACCTTATAGGGAAGGGTTCCTTGCCTTATGGGGAAGGGTTCCTTGGGTTGGTTATGTTTAAATTTGAGTTTTGGTGGGAAATGGGTTTCTATTGGTTTTTATTGCTAAGAATGATCCTAATACACTTAACAATTAATGAGAAATGAGTTTTAAACTGAAAGGGATGATTTGGAGTTGTGAGAAAGTTGGAATTCGAAAAATTGGAAAAAGTTTCTGCAGTTATCTGGCGGAACCAAACGACAACACGGGGGGAACCCTATTTTGGGTTCCGTCTGGTCCGTTGGGCCAAAACTGGGTTTACCCAGAAAATGTACTGGCGGAACCCTATTTTTGGTTCC
Organism: Artemisia annua; assembly: GCA_014162995.1. NCBI lineage: Eukaryota > Viridiplantae > Streptophyta > Magnoliopsida > Asterales > Asteraceae > Artemisia > Artemisia annua. The sequence goes on along the minus strand of LBNU01001778.1, from coordinate 36,281 downwards.
GCCAGAGGTCTGAGAGTAGACAGAACATGTGCACGGGGGTCGAGACGAAATCCAAATTTTCTGAAAACTCTTGGAACATAAAATTTAAGGTATATCTGATTAGGAAATGCAAAAAATGAATGTAAAAACACTCTTACCGATAGACTTTGATCGGAGGCTCCTATACTTAGTGAAATTTGCATAAACTTGAAAATTTGACAACATATCAAATGTCGTCTTCCTGCATAGTTGTTAGTGCAAATATGTTCCAAACAACATCAAATATCCCTACAAAAGTACAAATACATAAATCCATAGAATATAGAGTTAAACATTCAAATTGTTCAAATAACCCCTAATGCCAAACACTCCCTACACACGCTCTTATTGGTGATCCATCTTCTTGTTGAGCTTGCCAAGAAACCTTCCAAAGCATTTGAACATCCCCTTAGTTTGCTTGAACTCCTCGGACTCGCTAGGTATGTTGGGAAGTTGTGAAAGGTATTCAAGAGGTGGAAGCCTAGAGTTGGGTAACCCGTCCTCTTCACTCATCGATGATGAAGATGAGGAAGTGGGAGGATGAGGGCGTTTCCCTTGGGCTTTGGAGACTCTCTTATCACTAAGTGGTNCTCCTCGGACTCGCTAGGTATGTTGGGAAGTTGTGAAAGGTATTCAAGAGGTGGAAGCCTAGAGTTGGGTAACCCGTCCTCTTCACTCATCGATGATGAAGATGAGGAAGTGGGAGGATGAGGGCGTTTCCCTTGGGCTTTGGAGACTCTCTTATCACTAAGTGGTACAAATGTATGTGGAATGAGAGAGTAGTCTAGGCGAAGGCCTCTTGGGGTCGGAGGAATAGGAGCAATGTGTCTAAAGAGACGGGTTAAGAGCATTCCATATGGCATAGCCGTTGTGCCTTTCACGGGAATGTCGGCCATCCTTTTGGCCATGTAGTAGGCCAAGTTGAATGGTTGCCTAACGGACAAAGAGTATAGCATGTAGCAAAGGCAAACATTGATATGATCCCAGTTTCCTATGGTGCTAATGACATTGGCTCTAAGGACTTCTTCCCATTTCTTGAATTGAGGCTTGAGTTCATTGAGTTCCATGCCATAGGGGTCCTTGTTGACCTCGTTCCCGGTACGGGTTCTCCTAGTGTTGGAAATCCTAACAAACAGATGCTCACGAAGTACATCCTTGGACACAAGAGGAGTGTCATATGGATGGATCTTGTCCATGAGAGTGTCAAGGGTTGAGAGTGAATGCTTGTCGGTGTAGATGCAAGTACCATGGTTTGGAATTCCTAAGATTTGAGCAAATTCATTGAGAGTGAAGGTGTATTAGTTGTTACTAGCCATGAAGTTGATAGACATGTGATCATAATCATCTGTAGAAAGAGTGACGGATACATAGAACTCTAGAATGAACCTAGGACAAATAGGCTCATCGATTTCTAAGAAACAATCAAAGTTGATGGTGGCAAGTTCCCTATGGAGATTGGTTCCGGTTAGAAAGGATGGGTCAATGGTTCTACCCTCGTAGACATAGCGTTTTTCTAAGGCTTTGAAAATGTTCACTACTAGAAAAAGGTCTATCCTTGACTCGCATTTTATGACGCACGCTACAAGATGACGCGCAAATAGCAAAGTCATAAAATAAGAGTCATAACGAGTAAATTTTTTATTGGGGATGACTCGTTTTCAGAAGCGTCATAACAAAGGGTCATAATCAGTTAAAATTTCCCAAAACCCAGTTTCTATGTACAAAATTTTTAAGCGGGGTTTTTCCCCTCTTTTATCACTTTCACTCATTTGAAACCATTTTCATTATTCTTCTTCTCTCAACACGCACAAATTATAAGCCGCCCATATATCAAAGTCAAAACCAACCAAAATCAAAACCTTATCATCATCAATCAAAACCTTATCATCATCAAACCCTTTAATCCGCACAATCGTCTCAACTCTCGAGCTCCACAAACCCAAACCCATAACCGCGGCCCCCGAACCCAACCCCCCTTCCTGAAAACCAATCGTCGCGTGTGCACATCCCAAACCCAGAAGATGTGATAGAGGTATTTGCAGATGGGTATCCAGTTAAGATCCCCAAAGGTATGACTGTTTTGCAAGCTTGTTTCTTGCTTGTGTTGATATTCTCAAGTTTTGTTACCATGATCGTTTGTCTATTGCTGTTAATTGTCTTAGGTGTCTTGTCGAGGTTGAAAAGAGCCCCAAGCCTGTCGCTTCTTGCCCTATGCCTGCGCTACTAGGTTAGTCCTCGTATTCGGGTTTTTGGTTTTGTTTTTAATATATTGTTAATTGATGTTTTTGTATTGTATATTAGAAAGTGTTTGAGCTGTGCACTATAAGTTTTTATTCACGTGTTTTATAAGGAAATAAGAACTTTAGGATCAGCACATTAAGAAGCGTAAGTTAATTCCAACAAATACGTTAACAAGCGTAAGTTATAGTATGTCCATAAGCTGTAAAATATGGGATTATGAAATATAAGGTGAAACATTGTAACCTCATCAGCTTGTGTATAAGCTGAGAAAATCTTTCCGCCTCTGATAATCATTTTATTCGTTTTCGGTTCAATATTAGGTAGTTGCTGCCTACTTGATGATACATGAAATCTTTAATGAATGCATTAATCTAGGATTTTTCAATGCAACCACCTGCACAAGAACTTGTGGCACGAGATTTACATGATTATCAATGGACATTTCGCCATATCTTTCGTGGTATGCTGGTCTTACTTTTCCTGAGCCAATCGTTCAATCACAGACCTTTTAAAATTCAACATGTTTAAATATTCAGGGCAGCCAAAGCGACACTTGCTCACAACTGGTTGGAGCCTATTTGTTGGTGGAAAGAGGCTTGCTGCTGGAGATTCGGTCTTGTTTATTAGGTAATCCTTACCTATCATATCAACGCTAGTGTGTTAATATAAGTTCTCTTTTCGGTTCATCTCTTTACATGTTCATTTTACGGGTCCCATATGCGTGACATTTTAAGTTACTTATAATTGCTATCCGCAATTATAAGTAACATGTAGTTACGATAAGCCAAGGCAAGATTACTAATAGTACTTCAACTTCCCTACTTTTAGTTTACTTTCGAGATATTTAACGTTTACAATTTAATATACAGGTCAGAACTGGTGGTTCTGTTGCGAATGATGAAATTTTGGGATTTGCAAAGCCGCTTAATGACGAACTTACACTCGATAATATCAGCAGGTTAGATTCTTAGTCATATTTGCAGATGTATTACTCGAGTATCATATCATTTTGTTGTTAACAAATGATGTTTATGAATATGGTTGCGTTTGCAGAGGCACATTCTCTTCATTGCCAGACAAAGTTGTTGGAGTTACAAGTTTGCCATCTGAGGATTCTGCATCAGAGAGGCAGGAGGAACTAAGCAAGGTTTCTAATCTCTTTCAACCATATATTTATTATTTACTTTCTTCCCTATTTCATAACCATTTGTGGTATATGGAGTCATTTTTCGTAAGAAAGCAGTTACTGCTACACAATTTTGCCATACTATAATCGGAAACGTTTGTGTTCTGAAGCACATTCTGTCCAGATCCCTTAACAAACAAAGAGTTAATATGTCAACTATTGTCGGAGAAAATATGCTACTTTAATTAAGATGATGCACTTTGGCGACTTTCAACCCATCTGACTATCTGAACCGTTTTCTTTTTACACAATATATTTTGTAAATCATGAAATAAACTACATTGCTACTTTGCTCAATGGTTATCACAGGAGAAGGAAGAACAAGCTAAGAAGAAGCAATCAATTGAATGCAACAAAGATGTGGCATTAGAAGAGACAACTAATGCAACAGCTGCAGATGCGCAACAACAAGCAAGAGCAATAGCACTTGATAAACAACAACAGCTTTGTAAAACCAGTGAAGCTTTACCTGTTTTAGCTTCTGCATCTGTAAGTAATAATCTTATTAGAAGGTCTTGCTCATGAATTTCTGCAAAATTTTACATTTAAGCCATTTTCGTAAAATTATTATTCTGTGCAGTATGTGAGTAGGGAGCGTGAAGAATCTTTGAATCTCGTTACTATCTAAACTTGTACATAGATGTGAAAAGAAGTAATAGTGCATTAATCTAGATTAAGAAGACTATATTATAATTGCAAGGATCTAATCTTTTGAACAAAGCGATTTAGGAGATCATATGCATTAAAAGTTCACTTTGGGCGGCCTTTTACCCGTTTGAGGTAAAACGCAAGCCAAAGAAACCTTTCACAAGTTTGTGGGTGGAAATTGTGACTTCTGCATCATAATGGTTTCTCCATGTTGTGCTTCTCTAAATCTTGTGAGTTGCTACAGTGCTGCTAGTTTTGGATACTAATTCATATAATGGTGTTGGTTTTCGCAGATAAATTTGTACCATAGCATGATGGACAAAGAAGGCAATGGTGAACAAGATATCATGAAGGCGTATAAAGCTGCCCATGAAGAAATTGATGATTCCAGTGATGGGGCCTCTTCAGCACTTATAAACAGGTTAGTTGTTTTGTTTTATTTTTTCTAAACCTTTTACTATAATATACAAAGTACTTTGTATTGCATGAGGCCATTGACTGATCCCTTGATTTTAAGTTGAGGCCAAACCCCAAAGATACTGTGGGCACCGTACTCGAAATTGTGTAATCTATGGGTAGAGGTGGCAATAGGGCGGGTTTAGTAGCAGATAAAAATGGTATTGTTTTAAAAAATAACCGATTAGGACTTTGTAGACACTTGAGTACAGTTTGAGCAACATTTGACCCCATTTCAGCTTTTAAGTTAAGTGCTTAAATTTGCCCAATTTACCCCTTGGTGATATCGTGATAAATGTAACAAATTGACCCATGTTTAGGTTAATGGGCCGGTATTGGCACCTCTATGCATACCTGACATTACGAGAAAAAACTTATGACTAAAGAGCAAAAGTAATTGCTATCCGCAATGTTATCAAAGGGTTCCACCACTCGCTATGAACTAGTTGCAGTAGGTTAAAATAGTTGATTTAAGTTCCAAGTATCACTTGCGGAAATTAATTTGTGTATGATAAAGCTGTGACGTATCTGTGTGTCACTTATAGATTTTAAAATAGTTCATTATCTACATTTATGGTAGATGTAATCTGAGATTGAAAAAACTGATTTTTAGTGGCTTTTAGATTTGAATAGCCTTTTTTTTGTGTGGATATGTTAATATTGCTTATTCGTTTTCCCTTTATGTTGGGTTGTTATACAATTTTATATCTTGTTTTTTATTATAACCGTGGCAACTTGCAGGGTTTATGATGAAAAAGTTACTTCTGAGGAGCTTGATTCTGCAACAGCTTCAACAACTGGGGTCCACCTTGAGAAAACACCTATGGGCCCAACCCCGAGTTCGAGTCCTGTAGGAAGCTCCATGGTAATCACACTTGAAAACAAGGCAAGTGATCAACTCACTGTCTCTTCCTCCATATTGAGCTCCGTTTCAAATTTGGATATGAGTCTTGTTGGCGACGATCAGAACATGTAGAACTATGGGGATTTATCGCCTGTGGAGGAGTGGAGAACTCAAGAAAATAGCAGAAGATCTCGATGACTTTTTGCGCAAGGCAAGATTACTAATAGTACTTCATTTTTAGGTAGAAATCGTGCATCTGTAGTAACTTTAACTAATTATCCGTATACATTTTGACCTGAATTGTTATGTAATGAATTGGTAACGCAGAATTGTTATGTAATGAATTGGTAACGCATGGTTTTGATATATATGAAATGCGTTAATTTTGTACAATTATCAAGTTATTGTCAGTAATTATGTATATTATAATCAGGTTTTAAAAAACAGAAAAAATTAAAAAAAAATGATTTTAAGGTAATGACTCGCAAAAACATATGTCAGAAAAGTGTGTCATAAAAGTTAGTCAAAATGGTTTTAAGGGTAATGACACGCAAAAAGGGTCATAAGTGTGAGTCATAGAAGGATGACGCACAAATGCGTGTCATCTCAGCTTTATGACGGGTCCTTCCTTGACTCGCATTTGCGCGTCATAATGACTCTTCTTGACTCGCATTGCGAGTCAAGGATAGACCTTTTTCTAGTAGTGTGATGAGTTTGAGATGAGTATGATGGGAGAGCTAAACTTCTTCTTAGGATTACAAATAAAACAATTAGGAGATGAAATATTTTTTAATCAATCTAAGTACATTAAGGAAATGCTTAAGAAATTTGGACTAGAATACTCTAAGCCACTTAAGACACCCATGTCTACGGAAATTAAACTCACAAGAGATGAAGAAGGTGAGTCCGTAGATAACACTAAGTATAGAGGAATGATAGGTAGTTTACTATACATATAGGCAAATAGACCCGACATCATGTTTAGTGTTTGCCTTTTTGCCCGCTTTCAAGAGGATCCCAAAACCTCTCACCTAGAAGCGGTTAAGTATATCTTCCGATACATTAAAGGCACTATACACTTAGGATTATGGTATCCTAAGGGTTTCGGCATAGAAACCATTGTCTATGCGGATTCGGATCATGCGGGAGACTATGTGGATCGAAAGAGCACTAGCGGTATTTGCACATTTATGGGATGTTGCCTAACATCTTGGTTCTCCAAGAAGCAAACCGCTCTTGCTATTTCTACCACCAAAGCCGAATACGTAAGCGCCGGAAAGGCATGTCAACAAGCACTATGGATGAAACAAGCTCTCGTAGACTATGGCATTAGGTTAGAAAATGTTCCTATTATGTGCGATAANGGATCGAAAGAGCACTAGCGGTATTTGCACATTTATGGGATGTTGCCTAACATCTTGGTTCTCCAAGAAGCAAACCGCTCTTGCTATTTCTACCACCAAAGCCGAATACGTAAGCGCCGGAAAGGCATGTCAACAAGCACTATGGATGAAACAAGCTCTCGTAGACTATGGCATTAGGTTAGAAAATGTTCCTATTATGTGCGATAACAAAGGAGCTATAGATTTAAGTAAGAATCCCATTCAACACTCTAGGACTAAACATATAGAAATATGTCATCATTTCCTTAGGGATAATGTACAAAAAGGAAATATAACAATAGAAAAGGTAGCCTCGGAAGATAACATTGCCGTTATATTTACTAAGCCCCTTAAGCGTGAATTATTTAACAACTTACGTTTAGGATTAGGAATGATGGAACAAATTGATTGAATTTTCTTAAATGATCGAAATTTTCTGAAATTTCAAGGTTCTGAAAAAAAATTTCCGTCAGATGGGCGGACCCCTTAAACTTATAAGGGCGGCCCCCTTAAAATTAAGGGGACCGACCTCACTTTAAGGGGGCCGACCATCTGAGCTTTAAAATTTTAAGTTTTCTTTTCTTTCTTCTCAAGTCTGAGTCTAGGATTCTGTTTTGCACAAAAATCAGGAATTGAGATATTTTTTCTTGCATAAATATATTCTCAAAGAAAACCTCAATTCATTTCAAAATAATTCTCACGTTTAGGAAAACTCATTGTTGAATAATGATAAAAACGTTTTTCTCTCAACTCATGCATAATAGTATCACTCTCGTTATCTATATATATATAGTCCAATATATACATATATATAACACTTAGAAGTGATCAAAGTCAATTCAAGGAGACTAAAGATTGTTTCTTAGGATAATTTGTTTTCATAGGATTCGAAGCAATCTTTACTCCACATTTGTTTCATATAGGCACACACTAGAACAAAGTCAAGAACTTCATTGTCACATTTGTTCCATCACTAGTTTCCCACTAATAGTTGCCCTCACACTAAGATAGTTGTTTTAGGGAGAATAACTTGCTTATTTGCTTTATTGGTTTTGCATGCATGCTTAATTATGATTATATGGTAATTTGCCTACATATATGCTTTTCATGTATATTCCCCTAAGAAAATACTTGCCTAGTTGCTTAAAGAGTTGGACTTGCCCAAAACCAAACCCCAAAACAAACATCTTTCTAGAAAAAACTTTATCAAAAACCCTTTTCTGGCATTCTGTGAACCAGGGCCTGGGCGGCCCCCTTAAATCTAAGGGGCGGCCCCCTTAAAATTAAGGGGACCGGCCACCAATTAAGGGGGCCGGCCATCTGAAGGGCGAGGTTCACTGTTTGCTTTCTGCTTTTTAGCCCATTCCACCTATTTTGATTCCTCACTTCCAAAATTCACAACAGATTTTGGTCTATCAATACCAACACATATTATCCTTCCATAAACCGGGGCCACACAATAATCATCAATTATACGATCCTTCACCATCACAAATCATTACTCACCCCCATCATGATTCTCCCAAGACAAACCAAAATCAACAGCCTCAAGGCTAGCAAGGATGAACCGAAACTCCGTTTGGGAAGAAAAACAAGCCCTCGAAACAATTCTATCACACCAAGAAATTGAAAAACAACAACACCTCCACACTTCTTCCCAGTGACTTCATCCAATCCACAGGATCATTCCTAGAACCACATTACAAACCATAAAATCTTGGCCAAACATCCACCGTCATCCCAGCCACACATCTCCAAGCTTCATTCAAACTACAATGATCCATAATAATTTGGTCATCATTCAAATTTACATCTCCATAACATCACTTCCAACTACACAACCACTTAATCCACATCAACCAAATGATCATTCCACAATGCCACGGAAAAGCAAAAATTCCGTGAAGAAGTCAACATAACCCGTGATCTTCGTGATCTCAATGCTATGCATCTTGCACAACGCAACTTGGGCAAGCCTCCCTCCTCTCCATACTCAAATTGCTTGCCTCACTCACTCAACTTGGATCAAGTCATCAACCACACCTACTATTGTCCTTGTTGCTATTTTCTACAAAAACAAATTCTTGACCTAAGTGAAGATATTTCTTGGATCGAATATCTCCTCACTCGCCCTCATCAAATACCTCCACTAATTCGGTACAACATCCCTAGAACCACTCCTTCCACTCCATACCCATCACTGTCAAACCATTGAATGCAACCTCCATGCTTCCCAATAAAATCACCACAAACCTTTTGACTCTCAAGCAAGTCCAAGAGACCTCAAGTTGGCAACGTAGTATTATCTAGTGTAGTTTGCTAGAAAAACATAAATGTATGCTTATGTACCAAGGATTATGTTTTAAACATAATCTATTTTAGTAATTTTATTAATGAATGATTTTTGTGTTTTATTTTCATGCATTTCTATTTAGTTCTCTTGTACTATATTTATTCCATGCATCATATATATTGCTTGTGTTCTAAATATTTTTGCACGCATTCCATATCTCGTTTTTTTCTTATGACCTTAAAACGAGGGGGAGTATACGTCAAGGGGGGAGTTCTACACTCTTCGGGATAACCTTTTTGATGCTAACAAAAAGGGGGAGAAATGGTATAAACTCACTAAATACTTGGACATTTATTAATTTTTGGTTTAATGAGTTTAGATTTTGTAATCATCAAAAAAGGGGAGATTGTTGATATAAATAATGCATAAAAACGTCATTAATATTTTTTGATATCCCTATGTTTTGACGATCACAAAATGTAAAACTATTAAACGCAAGATTACTACGTAAACAAGTATTTAGTTACAAATATCATTTCACTCAACAAAATCACTTAAGGTATGAGTAAAGAAATGTCTAATACATTTTATGATCAAAGGGATTTTTATTTAAATATTACAAAGTTTATAAAATGATATAAACATCTTATATAGTTTTGAAAAACAATTTTGGTAATTAAAGGAAAATGTTTAATTCATAACAAATATATGAATTCAAAATTTTAACCAAAATCAGTTAGTTTTTCACCAAATAAACCTTCACTAGAAGAAGACAAGAGTTTTGGCCGTTACAGGAGGGCGGCCCCCTTAATTTTAAGGGGGCCGGCCACCATTTAAGGGGGCCGGCACGCTCCTGTTGTCAGAAATCTTTGCTATAAATACAGGCTCACTTCTGCATTTTTAGCTCACCTTTTGCACGAATATTTTCTGTCCCAATCCTTTCTAAATATCCTTCTAAATCCTTTGATCATGAGATTATAAGTCTTTGTTTAAAGTGATTCAATTCCTCATCATTCATAGTGCAAGAGAAGAATACTCCTTCAACATCAAGTTAAAGAAGTATTGTAGATATTGTTTAGTAGTTGTATATATTGTTTGAAAAGGTGTAGTGTGTTTATAATTAGGAAATTTAGTAGTGCTAGTTGTGAAGAGAAGTAGTGAAGAACAAGTAGTGTTGTGAAGTAGGATTAGTGAAGTTGTGAGAAGTTGTGTAGTAGTTGTGGTGTGCATAAGTTGTGTAGAAGTTGTGATAAGTCGTGAAGAGTCGTGAGATTGGTTCTAGCTATTATTAGGACTCGACATTTTGCTTGGTGTCGTTAAACGATGTAAGCAAAGGTGTGTAAGGTTTCTCCGCCATAAGGGAGCTTGTTGACATAGTGAAGAAAACTCTCGAGTTAGGTGCTCGGGGAGTGGAGTAGGACGAATAGGAGATTCGTAGCCGAACCACTATAAATCCTTTGTCTCGCGGTGCTATCTTTCTATCTCTATCTCTTTACTTACTTACTTACTTACTGATTACCGGATCTAGAAAAACACATACGAGCAAGTGAACTCGTCCGTTATAGCAAGATGAGGATGGTAAGTCGGGATCGTTCGCAGGGATTTGTAAGTGAATCTAAGCGTAAGTTTAAAAAGTAAATCTCTAATACAAGCAATAATGATAATAATATAATTCAAATGATTAAAAACTACACTTGCTTAGACTAGTTAACTACTCATAAGACAAGCACGATTGTGATAACTTCTTTAACATGTTGGTAATTAGAATTAGTTGGTGTTCTAATCTATCGTTTCTACAAGTTAAACCTTCGTCAAGATTTTAGTTTATAAAAACAAGCATTAGGTTTGGAACAATCAATTCAAGATCAATTCAAGGTTCTTAAAGTCGGATTAACAACCTTAAACACAAAAATAGTCTTTTGTTTAATCAAATACTCTTAAGAAATGGTCAATACAAAAGGTAACCTAATCATAGACAAAAAGGTTACAATTGATAATAAACTACTAAAACTTTCGACCAATTAGGCGTTTACAACCAATCCGATTTGATTAACAAAAAGTATTCTTATTACAATTACACCTAGGTTCCTTTGTTTAGTCAAGAATAGTTATGGTGAAAAACAATCATTCATAGACAAATGATTATAACTAGTTGAATAATAACAACTCTTTCGGCCAATGATATTACAAGCAACTAGTTAAACTTGACTCAACAAACGTCACTATGAAACTTAAGTCTGATTGGGTTTTAGAATTGACTTGAAATTGAATTAAAACATGTTATCACAATCATAGACTAATCACTAAGTAATTAACATCATCTAAGCAAATGCAAAAGGTTACTAGCCACTCATAGCAAACATGAACATAAACTCAGAATATTGAACATTAGAAATCATGATTAAAGTCTTACAAATGTTTGGAATATGATTACAAATGAGTAGGAAATGATTTCCTAAGTGTTGGTGTTAAATTCTTGAGAATTTGACCTCCGAATGTTGACTTATTGGACCTCTAATGTTTTCTGAACTTCTATGGACGAATTTGAGAACTTTGAGACTAGTAGAGAACTATTTGATGATTGCTTTGTTGTTGTGTGTTGATAGTGTGTAGATTGATGCTTCAAATGAGTTTGCAAAGCCTCTATTTATACTATTCCACAAGCCTAGGATCATTAATGCAACAACTTGGCCTCCAAGGTGAATAGAAGGACCTAGAATACCAGAAAGAATGGCCTAGAATCGGGTAGAGTGAGGTAGAATAAAGTGTGCAAAAGTTATACGAGCTGGCCAACCGATCGGTTACGGGGCATCACCGAACGGTTGGATGAGACATCTGGTTCTAACCGGTAGGTTGGATTACAACCGATCGGTTACTCGGAACATTTNTCATTAATGCAACAACTTGGCCTCCAAGGTGAATAGAAGGACCTAGAATACCAGAAAGAATGGCCTAGAATCGGGTAGAGTGAGGTAGAATAAAGTGTGCAAAAGTTATACGAGCTGGCCAACCGATCGGTTACGGGGCATCACCGAACGGTTGGATGAGACATCTGGTTCTAACCGGTAGGTTGGATTACAACCGATCGGTTACTCGGAACATTTTCATCTAACCGGTTGGTTGGATTACAACTGATCAGTTAGAGAGGTTCTGACAGCAAAATCTTTATCTTTTTCTTGGCTCTTCAATCTTTGTCCAAACTTGATTATTTCTTGTCAACGAACTTTGGAGTGATGAAAACTTGGATTCTTCTTTGTGAAATGCTTGAGCGAATTGGATCTCGACTTGGAAATAACAAATCCTTCATTTCTTTCACTTTTTCTTCCTTTTTCCTGTTTCTGGCTACTAATGCTTGCAAACATACTTTGATACGATTAAGTGACAAAAGCATATAAAAATATCCAAATAACATATATAAAAACACAAATAACGCTACTAAAAACATGCACAATTTGAGCGTTATCAAATCCCCCACACTTGAACTATGCTTGCCCTCAAGCAAATCTAGAAATAAAATATCATCCACATGGTACTTCAAAGATGTTTTAGGAAAAAAAATATGATGCAAATCTTCCAAGTACAAGTACAAGTTAGATTCATCATTATAAGCTTTTATGGTTGAACCATTGAGATGTTTGACAATACCCAACTGATTTTCTTGCTAGATAAACATTACTAATCACCTCACGAAAAAGAAATAAGATACAATTCACTCTAAACAATCATTTTTTTGGGTGAAGTATAAGAGAAATCACACTCATTGCTCAGTCATGATTTAAATATTACCATAGGCTTGTACAAGAAACATAACTACACCGTCAAGGCATGAGCACCAAGTTTTCATATCAAAGAGGGCTTTTATTCGGGTTTAAGGCTAAAAAGGGGTAAAAAGAACTTATGTGCAATTACCTTGTGTAAAACAAAATAGATCGCTGGCACGAATTCTTGCATTACCAAACAACGGATGGTCACTAAAGATAACCTTAGATCGCTTGCGCGTTGTCTAATTCCTCAAGAAATCGGATGGTCACTACATGCCATACACTTGATAATTTCACAAAGCTAAAAAGGTAGGGATAAGACATGAGATAAATTTAGAGAGTGGAAATGGTTTAAAGAATATTACTAGCTATCTCGAACCACTATCATGTAATCTTTAGAACTCCATACTTGAGCGATCAATACATAACACAATAGCTCATTGGCTATTTTATTCGATATATACATGTTTTTTGAACATAACATGAACATACAATCACTTGTCATCATTCTACTTTGTTGACTTATTTTTTGCTTTGCTTTAATCACTACATTCGGAATTACTACTTTCTTTATACTTCATGATTTCCCACATAACATCCATCTTGTCATATAGCTAGCAACCAACGTACTAAGACTTGACTAAGGGTAAGGCTAGGCTAAAAATTGTAAAATATTTTTGTATTTTTCTAGATTTAATGAAAAGAAAAGATTGGCTCAGAAGGTGTAACTAGGGGTATCTAGCGTTAAAAATGAACACTAACAAAAAGGGTTATATTTGTTATTAACTAGTTAATGAAACTAGCTTAAAATTAAAATGGAAGGCTATTTGGGTTAGATCCTAAGATTGCCTCTTATCACATATGCATACTTATACCACACAAGAAATGTGATCTCACAACGGTCTCGAAATAATTTACAAGCACAAGTTTTAGAATAAATAAAATCACCGGCACACTCATAACAAAAGATTTAAGCATAAAAGAATGTATGCTATAAAAGAAATAGGCTCAAATCCTCACAATTTAGTGGAAAGGGTTAAAACATGTGCTAGCTAATGTTATCGATCCCAGAATGGATTGCAATATTAATCGGGACACATCTCAAATTTCAAAAGTTACCGTTTTTACCAGTGGATAGATCCAGTTATTCTAATATATTATCCTAAAACGTGAAAACAACTAGATCACCAGGGCAGCAAAATTTAAAATTAAGATAAATTTACGGAATATTCTTATTTACCTATTCACCCCCCACACTTAAGTTAAACATTGTCCTCAATGTGATAAACGAACTTCAAAGTATGAAAATAGAGAAATAAGAAAATGAACCGTATTTTCTTTGGTGATTCTTTATTCCAAGTATCCAAGTTTCCTCATCATTTCCTGTAGCAATCATAAAACAAACACACACAAGACTATATGTTTTATTCAAATTAGTGAGACACCCCCACACTTAAGTTCAACCAAGTGGTTTAAACTTTGAGGTGTAATCACTTAAAATAAACTAAGAATTAAAAATAGCAAACACACGGGTTGCCTCCCGAGAAGCGCTTGTTTTATTAACGAGTCATCAGCCCGACTCAAACTTTGCAAGAACTACGTGGATGTGGTTTTGGATTTCCTTTTAGGATATTTTGGTACGAATAATACGTTTTCTACCACAATTCCTTCTCCAGTTTCATCTATATCTTCCAATACGACTTTTTCCCATGCTCTAGGAAGAGCATCATAGATAAAACCTTGGTCATGTGCCCATGGCATCATTTCCTGATGAGGTGCCATGAATGTGATAGCTTCGTATTCAGATTCAGGTGGATATTCAATAGAAATTTTGCTCATTTGCTCCTTATCATAATATAACTTAATTCGGTGACCATTAACAATGAGGCTTCCACCATGCTTGTCACAGAGTTCGACATATCCAGATGGAAATCCATGTTTCACTATATAAGGTCCCATCCATTTGGGTTTGAGTTTAGGAGCTTTGAACTTGTATTTCATATTGAAAAGTAGAACTTTATCTCCTGTTAGGTCACCATATTGTGAATACACAAGTATTGATATGATAAGAATGAGATAGATATAAGGATTGGATGATTATTTCAGTAAGAAAGATAAAAGTGCAAGAGTTTCCTTAAGATAATGAAATAACCAACCAAATATAATGTTACATGAGCTCTCTATTTATAGGCAAGGACTAGGGCAACACTCCCTTCCTTCCTATCTTACACATACGTGGGGTTTTAAAGCCTGTTGGGCTTTAAGAGCCTTACTACATTTATTCAACATGAAACATAATTAAACTAAATAACATAGCAACCTATTACATAATGTGAAATGACCGAGACTTGAGAAATGTTGTGAAACGTGATCCTAACAATCTCCCCCTAAGGATCGGTCATGAAGGAGTGTGATTCATCACGGTCATCAAGGTTGCTTGACGTCTTTTCTTTGTCTTTAATCTTTAACTTTTACAGCTTCAGACGTCTTCAAAAATTCGTTAGCAGAATGTTTCATCATTCTTTGTTCTTTGTCTTTGATGATGTGATAGTGATCAAGTGATGTTGTGATCTGCCATTTGTCACTTCCTTAGTCTCCAGTAGATGCGCGCCTCTCCAACATGCTCATACAACTTTGACGATGGTACTTTCATACATTCGTAGCTCTTATTTCTTTGTTGAAGATTCTTTGTGTTGACGTAGAATCCTTCATTGACTTTAATAATTCGTCGATCCTTGAAGTGAGCTTTCTTAGATGTTGTAATGTGGGTATGAGCATGTGGAGGTTTGGTGTTCAAGATGGTAGTTGTACCTGCATTGAAACAGTTAGCAATAATACATCCGGTACTTACAGGTTTGGAGTTAGAGATTGTCAACAGCATAGTGTGAAGACTCCTTCTAATCCTTACCAAGGCCGTTCCTAATCGGATACCCCCTAGAGGGCTTACACAGACATACATAAGTACACCCACGATTAGGTGAGTCGCTGGAGATCACCCCACGACTGTAGACCGTTTGGAACCATCGTAAACACTAAGCGTAATCCACAAGGAATCACCAAAGTGACCTACTGTCAGGGCTGTTTGATGTTGACCCTGGCAGGATTTCCGTTCAATCATTCGAGAAATACATAAGTAAATCCCTCATAAACGTTCTAGGCAGATTTCTAGGATCTGCGTAGGACTCGATAATTTACACTTAGTGTCCAATGATGTAAGACACTAGTGTAGAAGTATTATGTGTTCCTAAGAGATCTTAGATGTATCTCGTGGCTCTAGACTCGATAAGTGCACATTTGGTTTCCTATGCGGAGATTAGGGAGAGGTCTCCTGTTTCAATATCAACCTTCTCTAAGAGAGGGTCGATAGATTATACCTGTTCCCCGTGAGAATGAAACAAGTATCTTTTGAGAGAAAATTGAGTGGCTAAGAAGGTTTAGGTACATTGCGTCACTGGGTCCATGACGTCTTTATCTTCAATACCGGTGTCGCCTTAGCAACGACCAGTAGCATATGAATTGAACCCGGTGTCTGACCTAAGGTTGAACAAATGGAGGGCTATTTCTTTTTACCCTTTTCTTTACATTTCTTTTTAATTCTTCAACCCCTTATTTCTCCTTTCATTCTTTTCTCCTTTTATCATATCATACCTAAGGACTTCTAATTTCTAACTATTGGTGTCGTCCTTGGGTAGATCCCTCCGGTTCTGGCGGATCATCGGACGATTATTCCTATCCTTAGTCACCTTATAACTTCATGACTATCCTATTGATGCCTTTGAACCAAATATTTGAAAATCTCTCAAAGTGTTTATATGTATAAAATTTTGTTAACACTTTGAGGGTTTTGATTTCTATTGAAAGACTCCCACTCCACATATGCTTATGAATGTTTTCAGAAGTTTGCATATGCGGGAAGAGTAGGCACTTTTGAATTGATCTACTCTTAATAGACATATACCCGAGGGACACATTTATGTTGCTTAGTTAAAGGGATCCATTATCAGTTTTTAGGTGATAACTAGCCCTAATAACTAACATGAAGTTGTTAACATTCCTAAAAGGAAGTTAGATCCATCAAAGTAAACGTTTAAGAAGAGTTTCTTGAAACGGCACTTTCTACTTGGATAAATCATTTCGAATACTAACATTTGTTGTTTCGTTAATTCATGGGTTAATTCCGAGTCGAGCTCGCACAAGATATAACTTAATCAGAATATTTTAATCACTTTTTCATCTTCTCCCCCTCAAAAATAGCATATCAAATGTTGTTTTTGTAAACCTTTTGATTAAAATATGCCGTTTTTGAGTCTTATGGGGAGAAATCAATCAAGACTTTTAAGATTTGAGAACGATGTTTTTGGTCAAGTACTCCCCCTCAACAAATGACTACTTATTGAGGTGAAATACATGTCTTTTGAGCAGAATTGTAGAAATCATGAAAAGTTTGTTAATTCTACTCAAAAGTAAGAAGCTTTCGCTCTTTATGTGAGGATTGTAGCACTGATGCGTACTACAGGGTCCTTTAAGTACAAAGTGCGGGTTGTACACTGTTATGTGTGCACCAGCCGTAGTAATCACAAATCAATCAAAATATAATGAAAATATTGAAATGTTAATACCAGAAGCTATGTGTCACCAGCAGGCATGGCTTCAAAGTCAGTAAATCGAGGATCAGGTCGTCTGAATGTCAAGACCGGGAATGATGGTTGAACGCCGATGTAGCTTTCCAATCTCCTGATCTGCTCACGACAATACAATCTTTCTTCCACTGTATGAACAAAGTTGTGAATCATCCTTCGTGCATTCGCTTTCCACCTCGTATTTTCACCTTTGCTTAACCTCTTCTTGTCGTCAAGCAATCTTTCAACTAACCCATTACGAACTCGTTTTAGCGTGTCATCACAGAATTTCTGGATCTCATCGAACCTCATGTAGCAGAGCTGATTCTTCTTGTTGAGGTAGGTGATTCCAAATGATGGTTGCTGTATAAGTGTATACTGTGACGACTCTTGAATTTCAGGAAATGTGAGTTGTGGTTTGGTTAGGTTGAGCTTGTTCTGATAACTTTCAACGCCCAGCTTAAGATCTTCTACTCTTTCTTGAACTATTCGTCGTCTGATGTAGAGAAGTAGAGATGCAATGAAGTTGTACTGAGTTGACTTAGGGAAACGTAGCAACTTTCCTTGAACCTTTTCTAAGTACATTTCTTCGATGTCATTAAGGTTGAGGTCAGGGAAGTTTGCTTCACAAAATTTGTACTCCTTTTCATCTAGCCTCTTGAAGACAATTTCTTTCATGAAAGTGTAGTTGAATCTTCGTGACTCTAAGATTTCCATGATTGCAACAATTCGAGAGTTATGCTTCACGTTTTCACTTGACGTCAGATGCAATCTGTGAGTGTAGCCAAGTTTACGTTGATCTCGCCAGTGTTGAATTCCAAGAAGAGCTTCTCTG
>LBNU01001777.1:125789-156388 GCA_014162995.1 Artemisia annua | reverse complement strand
GTATGTCAGTGAAAGCCCTTTCGGGGGCATCCGATTAGGAACGGCCTTGGTAAGGATTAGAGAAAGTCTTCACACTATGCTATTGACGATCTCGAAATCCAAACTTGTAAGTGCCGGTATGTTTATTACTAACCAAGTTTTATGCAGCTCAACATACCAAACTTACCATGTTCACCACCATCACTCTAGTTCCACACGCTCACACCAACATCTAAAAGGAGACGTCAGAACTGTTCAACCGGGAAGATCTACTCAACAAAGATGTATGGGCATGTTGGAAAGGCGTAATCAAACCAAAGACAAAGAAGTTGACGATTGATGATCAAAGAATGGGTTTCGACTATGCTTCCACAACTCTGATGCAGAAGATCATGATCCAGAAAAGTGTAAGCATGACATCACAAAGATAATCACAACATCACAAAGAGACACATGCACTCAAAGATGACTTGAAGCTAATTATATGGATGAAGAGCGAAGAGCAAAGTCAAAAGATCATCATATACATCAAAGGAGTCATCTTGACTCATTTATCCATGAAGAATCAACAACTACGAGCTACAAAAGAATCTACAAAGATCTCAATGCAAGAAGTCAAGAATATCTCCAAGTGGTGAATATTTCCAGGGGTGACCTCCCTTAGGGGGAGATTGTTAGGAATATGATTTTTGTATAAGAAAGATTCGGTCACCCCTGATATGATTAAGCATTGATTAGCTCGTAGTAGTTAAATAGTTAGTTAGACGTTGTTTAGAAATGGATTAGTTCGCGGAAGAAGGATGGGTCTTTACCCACTGTATACCTGATCCGCGGCCCAAGTGGCACGCCCTACTGGCAAAACCCATGTACATATAAGCCCTCTCCATCCTTGGAGAGGGTAAGCCTTCTCTCATAATCTCATTTTCTTTTTTTTTTGGTTTTCTCTCAAGGCTTCATCTCTTTCTCTCTCTAACTTTCTCTCTCTACATTTCTTTCCTTTCTTTCTATGTATAACGAGCCATAACCATAAGTATGAACGTGTTTGAGAGCTTATTTAGTATCCTACAGTAAAAAGCAATCCAAAAACACGTTTTTAATCCAAGATTCTTGTACAACTAACCTTAAAATGATGAAATCTCAAAGAAAGTTGCAAACTTGAACCACTTTTCAAAAATTTGAAAATTTTTGAAAAATAGTACAATAGGTACGAATCTTGATTTTTTGAAAAAATTTGAAACTTTGTTGGTTGTTTGAGTTTGTAACACAAGTTTGAGAACAAAGATGTGATAGAAACACGAAACAAACAAGAAAGTTGCAAGCTTTTTGAAAAAAAATAACGATAAAAAGCAACCTTTTTGGTTCGTTAGCTACAAAAACAAAAGTTACGCCTTCTTCTAGCGATTGATACCACATGTTAGGTCACCATATTGTAAACACAAGTATTGATTTGATAGAAATAAGATGAGAAATAGAGTTTGGTTGATTAGATCAAATATGAAGAATAAAAGTGCAAGAGTTTCCTTATGTAAATGAAATAACCAACAAGTGTAAGAATATACATAAGGTCCTATTTATAGGTGAGGAATAGGGCAACATTCCCTTCCTCCCTATCTTTCTATTTCGTGTGGGCTTGAGGCCCGTTGGACACTTAGTGGTCTTACACTTAAAACATAAATAACTTAAGTAATTTATCAACCTATTACATTCACTGAAATAACCGAGACTTGACTAAATGTTGATAAACTTAGGTCCTAACAGTAGTCCACTATTCCTTCAAGTTCATCACCATCGGACTCCGTGTCCTTGTACCAAGTTTCATCTAGCCTCTCTTCAATTAAGTTGAGGATTTGCCTATCTTTATCCTCATCCGACCCCATCTCACAGTCTTCATTATCGTCCGTGTCAGGCTCCTCGCTCTTCTCTTCATCCATACTCTTTGAATGCTCCTTCCAAATCCTTTCTTTTGTTGAGGAGTCAGTTCTGCCATATTTAATCTTTACCTAGTCGTTAAAAGTGGCTCCTTTAACCCAAGGTAGTTCGCACCTCTCACTATCATTTGTTGATGTCCAATAGTGAGATACATTCCCAATTCGTTCCTTTGCACCTCCGCCATCACATTCGTCCTCGTATGGATTACATGATGCCGAAAATGATATGCCGTCATCATGGTGTATCCTAATCTTTTCGCACCAATGCCTCTTACCACTGTCGTCATTACTAGTTATAGCTTGCTCATCTTTTACGTCATTGTTCGGGAAATGGTCGTCATGGTGAACTTGATTAATTTCTTCCCAAATTTCCATTTTCCTATCCCTATCAACTCTTCCATAGACGATTAATACCATTGGTCGAAAGATATCGTTCCTCTCCATTTCAATTTTTTCTAAATTGATCGAGAGTTGAACTCCATAAATGCTTATTCCCTCGTAGTCTTTCTTCATCACCTCCCTCGTCACATAACTCCTTATTGGGGTCGCATGATGGCTATAGGCCGTAGGACTTCCGATTATCTACCGGAATGGCAACACACCAGTGGTACTTCTTTCCAATTGTAATTGGATATTTGGGTTGGCCATTACCTTGTTTATTGGTTGGATGAGTCTTCACAATTTTTTAGTTCTTCGTTGTGGGAGGCATCTTCATTTGTGAAAATCATTTCCTCATTATCACGTAATTTCCTTGCTTGTTGCACCGGTACCATATTGGGGGATGCATCAATCATGCAGACCTTGGCTTGTTCATTCTGTCTCTTGGCATCATTTGACAAGAATTCTATCTTAGTTCCAAGGTTTCTAATGACTTCATCGTGGCTCATAAGGCTCTTGTTAGTGGCCTCTTGGAAATTCTTCAGCCATTGATCTTGCTCCTGTTGCTTCTTTTTTGATTCTTCTGGATATTTATTTATTGTATCCTCGAGGCTTGATCTTCTTTCTTCATAAGGTGGCCGATTGTATCCAAATGGCCCTGTACGATAACCGTTACCTTGGAATGGTCTACCTTCCCCATATTTCACCTCTTCTGTTTTCCCATCGCCCTCATTCAAAGGGCAATCTTTAGACAAATGTGGTCCTTCACAAATCTCGCAACCAACTTAAAGAGCATGAACAAATTCCTTGAGCTTCTTCATGTCACGCCCCAAGCTTTCGAGTTTGTTGGTGATGAGGGTAATTCCATCCGAGTTTCCAGCAATGCTTCTACTACCTCCACCTTCGTGCCACTTTTGAGAGTGGTCCGCCATATCTTCAATAGCCTTTAAGGCTTGAGCAGGGGTCATTCCAGAGATTGGTCCCTGAGAATCTAACATTTGGCGGGTGGAGATGTTGATCCCTTTGTACAAATGTTAACCATTTGTACAAAAGATCATTGTACCTATCCCAAGCTTGGTATAATGTTTCATCCCCATCTTGCTTGAAGTTGTGAATATCTTTAAGCTGCTTTGCCGTCCTTGAAGGAGGGCAATACCTTTGGATGAAGTGCTTTTTCAGGAGAGTCCAAGTGTTCACCATCCCTGCTGGTAACCTATCAATCCATCTCTTGGCTGCTCCGGTTAATGTCATCGGGAATACTCTAAGCATTATCACATCATGAGATACTCTCGGAATGTTGATCAAACTAACAATGTAAAGAACATTGTCAATGTGTTCGTGAGCATCTTCCGTCTTGTTTCCTGAAAATTGGTCTTTACGCAGTTCCCTTATGAATTGATTCTTTATTTCGAACTGAACGTCATCCCAATAGCTGGCCTAACCAAACCAGGCCCTTACTCCTCTCGTGTATGAGCCAAATACTCTTCAAGCGTGAGGTTGTCAATGTCAACTTCTGCCGTGATACCTGAAACTTGAAAAATGATCGTGAGTACTGAAAATAAAAATAAAACTAAAATTAAAATTAAATAAATTCCTAATAGCTCCCTGACAACGACGCCAAAAACTTGATGCAGGTTTTACCAACCAGGTTTTAATATTTATAAGTGTCTCGTTTACCTAAGGTCTACCTAATGCACTAACGGGCAGTGTACCCGGTCGTGTGAGGTATAGATAGTTGGTAGAGCCGAGGTCGTCCCAAGAGCTATGTGTGTGGAGTCTATCTAAGTTTAGTGTCACGTATAAAAGGGGGTTTTATGAGTTGAAAGATTAATTGGCTAAGAAATGTAAATAACAATGAAAGTAAATAAAATAGAAGAAGATAAGTAAAGAGAGATAGTGTTAACCTAATTGCTACTCTTGTTATTATTATGATTATTTCTCTATAAGTGCATCTTATCATATCGTCTGGGGGTTACATTCATTTAGGATCAGAGGGTTCATCGGTCTGCGTGAACCTACGAAGATGTAAGAGTCATAGTACCTCTACTAACATGGACAAGTCTAGCTAGATGCGGAATGGTCAGATCTTACACCCCCTCTAACTCCTTTAAGCGTATCGCATTGGTAGGTGGTCCTAGGGTTAATTCGCACATGTATGGTGATATTGCTATCACCAAGTCACATCCCTATCGGCTAGGTTCCTAGGGTTAATTCCCCAAGCCTCCAAGGAACAACCAACGCTCAACACTACGGGAACTAGCGTATCCTAAGACTCGCCATGAAAGTATACAAACAATAGACCATAGATGCGTCGAAAACTAGATCATAACAATAACAATTTCATAACTAGGCTAACACCAAGAGGTGCTTAGCCACTCATATTCATAATTGCAGTAAAACAATGTTACATTAATACAAATGTAAACATGAATCGAATACATGACAAAGGAATTGATAAACTTATGATTGGTGTGTGAATCCTCCCTTGGAAATGACTTCTATGTGGCTAGAACTTCGTTCCTCCTGCTCCCTGACTTTCTCCCAACTTCTGTGTGGTGAAAAATGAATGAATAAACTCGGAATTAGGGCTGGTATTTATAGGCCCGACTTTGCTACGGTATAGCTGATTGAGTTACTACGCCGTAGCCTTTGTAAATCTGGACTACGCCGTAGCTTGATCAAGTGCTACGGGCGTAGTTTCTTCATTGGATGCTTCTACAGTATAGTTGTTAGGATTACTACGCCGTAACTTCTTTTTTGGCCTCGTTAGTTGGAGAGTTGCTACTCCGTAGTGCCCTTTAGTGGATTTCTACGCCGTAGTCCTAGAGTGAGCTACGCCGTAGTCTTCATAAATCTTTGCTACGGCGTAGGTGGATGAACCTCTACGCCGTAGTTAGTGCAGAATCCATATTTTCCACGTATTTGCTCTTAAGTCCTTTCATTTCCGCGTTTGTTCGTTCTTTTACTCATCTTTACCCTGAAACCAAAATATAAACAAATAAGAGTATATATCCTTCATATGAATTGAAAAGATGAGCAATTTAGGGGGAAATTAACACTTAAATCATGGGGTAATTTGACGTTATCAATTATATATAGATTTACACTGGTGACGGCGTCCCCTTTTGATGGCTGACACCGTCATCTCGCCGTGGCTAGGGTTTCTTGTCATCCAATCCAATTGCTTGACGCCGTCCCCTTGTAGGTCTTCTGGGCTGTCACGCTTTGGATTAACACGTGACGGCCTACTTCTTGTATTACGTGACGCCGTCACGTGTTAAGCTCCAATTATTCTTCTGGCGCGTCAAGTGTAAATGTATATCCACCTCTTGTCTCATTGAGTGACGGCGTCCCCTTGTGACTCTTGACGCCGTCAGGTACAATTTCCAGCATGGTTTCTTGACTTTCTGTAGACCTAATCAAAATAAATCAACCTAAGCAATAACTATTCCCCAGCAACGGCGCCAAAAACTTGATGCGTGGTTTTGCAACCTTGCAAAAGGTTTTACTTCTCAAGGGATCTTGAGAAGCTTGCAATCCCCACCAGGCAGTGTACCTGACCGATTTAGTATAGTGAGTGGCAAGTACCGGGGGGTTGATTGTTCTCTCGCGGAATAGTGTCGTTAGGATTGAAACTAATCTAACTAGGTCTAAAGGTGAGGGATGATTCTTTTTGTATTTTTATGTTTTATGAAAGCATGTAAAATATCTCGGGTATTGGAAGAGTGGGCGGAATTAGTTGCTAGCCAACTAACCCAAATAACTACTTAAACAAATAAAATAAAATAACAAGAAAGTAAAATGGTAGGAACTTCTTATATGGAGAAAAGCGTGTTTACTTAGATTTCCTTACTCCCTAGTTATCTTTTATTGATTAATTGTTTTGTCATAATTTCGTGGATAAACGGTTGCATTCCTTAATACCATTTGTGGGGCCGTGTACGATCTTCCCCAACTCTATAGGCTTCTATCTCTTCCTATGACGACACGTTTAGTATCCTATCATGGCCTCATAAATAGTTACTTATGCATTTAATACAACCAATAAAACCGTAATACACATCCGATTACGTTTCTTAAGACGTTCAAGCAAGTTACCGTATAGGAGATTAAGTGCTTGACGCCGTCCCCTTGTAGGTCTTCTGGGCTGTCACGCTTTGGATTAACACGTGACGGCCTACTTCTTGTATTACGTGACGCCGTCACGTGTTAAGCTCCAATTATTCTTCTGGCGCGTCAAGTGTAAATGTATATCCACCTCTTGTCTCATTGAGTGACGGCATCCCCTTGTGACTCTTGACGCCGTCAGGTACAATTTCCAGCATGGTTTCTTGACTTTCTGTAGACCTAATCAAAATAAATCAACCTAAGCAATAACTATTCCCCAGCAACGGCGCCAAAAACTTGATGCGTGGTTTTGCAACCTTGCAAAAGGTTTTACTTCTCAAGGGACCTTGAGAAGCTTGCAATCCCCACCAGGCAGTGTACCTGACCGATGTAGTATAGTGAGTGGCAAGTACCGGGGGATTGATTGTTCTCTCGGGGAATAGTGTCGTTAGGATTGAAACTAATCTAACTAGGTCTAAAGGTGAGGGATGATTCTTTTTGTATTTTTATGTTTTATGAAAGCATGTAAAATATCTCGGGTATTGGAAGAGTGGGCGGAATTAGTTGCTAGCCAACTAACCCAAATAACTACTTAAACAAATAAAATAAAATAACAAGAAAGTAAAATGGTGGGAACTTCTTATATGGAGAAAAGCGTGTTTACTTAGATTTCCTTACTCCCTAGTTATCTTTTATTGATCAATTGTTTTGTCATAATTGTGTGGATAAACGGTTGCATTCCTTAATACCATTTGTGGGGCCGTGTACGATCTTCCCCAACTCTATAGGCTTCTATCTCTTCCTATGACGACACGTTTAGTATCCTATCATGGCCTCATAAATAGTTACTTATGCATTTAATACAACCAATAAAACCATAATACACATCCGATTACGTTTCTTAAGACGTTCAAGCAAGTTACCGTATAGGAGATTTGCCAGTTTTCTTAAGCCTAACGCTAAAATCAATCACCCACAATAATCAATGACAAACCAACAATCAATAACAATAACTAGGTTTCATTAGATCTAAGTAAACACAAGTAAATCTAAGCTAGCATGTTAAAAGAAAGAAAAACATACGATATAATCAAACAACACATAGACATATTGGAAGAAAAGAGGGTTTGAAACCCTAAAATTACTGCTAAAGTCGGACTAGGGTTTGTACACCAATAGTTCCCCACCAAAAGTTCTACACAATGACGGCCTACTTCTTGTATAACATGACGCCATCACGTGTTAAGCTCCAATTATTCTTCTGGCGCGTCAAGTGTAAATGTGATTTCCACCTCTTGTCTTATTGAGTGACGGCGTCCCCTTGTGACTTTTGACGCCGTTAGGTACAATTTCCAGCATGGTTTCTTGACTTTGTCGTTTTCTTCACTTTTAACTCCAAAAACGTCCAAAATGCACCATTTTTAAGAATTCTTGTCCAAAGTACCTAAAATGACAAAAGGAACGATTTGAGGTAATATTTTGATCACAAAAACACGATTTAGGGCTTAAATGACCCCTTAAAAGCGTAACAGATTTCTCCTTATTACATCAATTTAGTGATCACTCGTCACACAGGCAATCACAAAGGGTCCACTTTCTTGTGATGGGTTTGGACCGAACCAAAGCGAAAAACACGTAAAACTTTGTTCCGGGGATATAAATATAACTGGCCAGTTATACAGTTAAGTAATAACCAACCCCGTGTTTGGCATAATCTTCCAATAGTCATCCAGTGCAAATCCTTGTCCAAACCAATTCACAGACCCCCAAATTTCTAGAAAGCCACCATGTAATATTCCCTGTGAGCGTGTAACTCTTGCAACAAATGAGCTCGAATATTGTACCACATATTTTCCTGGAGACCAATACCGACGACAACGGACCGAAATCCACAATTTCCATCACCTACCACATTATAAAATGATGTATCGATGGAAAAGCCCTGGAATATGTGTCATCAAATTATCGCTATTAGGATCTCGAATGTATAACCTATGTCTTGGATTGTTTCTAGCAGGTTCTCGGACGTATGAGTTGTGTCCCATGTATGAGTTATGTCTCACAGGTTCTTTGTTCAAGTCTGGGGCTTTTGTAGGTCTTGAATAACTTTTGCTTTTATCTGCGGTTGGATCTTTGTTCAAGTATGGACTTTTGTAGCCTGGGAATTTTTGTCCTTTCTTCTCGGACGTGCACGAGTACTTTTGTGAACAGTAGGTTCAAGAATTGATACTGATTCTGGTTCGTATATCCCTCTTACCTTTGTTAACCACTTCTTGACAAATGTAAACATTTTGCTAAAAGCATTCTGGAAGTTTCGTACCTCAGTTTGACTAGTAGGGACCATCTTCATGCGTAGCAGCAATAGGCCACGGAACATCTAGGGTTCTCCAAAAAATATTAATTCTCTCTAGTAGAATGGACATTTCTGCATTCATTAAAAGTGACTCATATAAGTTACTAATATTTATGAGGAAATTAACTTGATGGTCATAAATTTAATATAATTACCATTAAGTTGATAGTAAAGTAGTTCGTGCGCGCATGGTAAGCCATAAATTAACCGCAACTGTCAACCACATTTCTCATTGTTCGGCCGTTGGAGTTCTTGGAATAGTACATGAATATTTCCTGAGTCGGAGCTTTAACCATACAATTCCACGTTCCTTTAATGGAATCAGACTCTCGTATCATTTTGATTCTTAGTCTGCAAAACTGAAGCACATTTTGTGAAATATGCCATCGACAAAGTAATTTGTTGGTGTTAAGAAATTCTTCTCTGCATGCCCTAATCAACGCTAAATCTCTATTAGTGACGACAACACGCGGGTAATAGACTGTGTCTATCACCTTCTTCACACATTGCAATACCCAACGAAATTAGTTCCTTTTTCTTTGTCTAAAAAACTGAACGCCATTGAAAATATTTTATTTGTTGAAGTAACTCTGAAAATTTAAAAGAATGGCAATTTAAACAACATGGCATTGTAAGTGGAGTTCATTAGCATGATTTCTGGGATGTGCACCATACAGCATATGACGTGGGGTGAACAAAAAATAGTTCCTCAAGCTCATTTATCCTCTCGTACTATACATAACCTGCACGCATCAAATGTGACAAAATAACTTGGATTGGAGGTCTCTTACCTCTTATGGCTCCACGGATCTTATTTTGTGCGTTATATACAATTCTAATGATAGACACGTTATCCGGATTCCGCTCCTTTATTGCTGAAAGTATATGACGTGGTGCTACGTTAAACTTTGACAATTGTTCCACAAATGGAACACATGATCCTTTAATCGCATTGTATTTGGGAAACCCTCCAACGTCTCTGCAAATTCATGATTATGCTCATCACGCTTCACCGTCAACCTCAAAATATCAGTTTTTTAATAATATTTTGTCACTAATTTGAATGGACAATTGGTTTTAACGGTATCGGTTTGCCGTTAAATTGCATCTTCTAAACCTTCATGTTTATACTCCCTACCTTCTGAACAAATAAGATCGATTCTGTACATGTACCCCATCTTGGCTCTGCTTTTTTGTTGGAAAATAACAAAACCGATCGCTCGAGCTATATTTTGCACCCAATCAGTTAGTTGCTCGTGAGAACTGAACGCCTAAAAATATGCAAAATAAAGTAACGTAATAAGTTTTTCTTAAAGAAAAATCATAATAAGTAAATAATATCCTCGTGAGAATTGAAGACCGGAAAATAAATAACAATTAACCAAACCGAACCGTAACCACCCGTACTAAATATAACTAATAACAACTAATTTTTTTAAAAATATATAAATACTAATGTTTTTAAAAATTAAATAACAACATTTTTTTTTCTTTGATAAAAAAAAACTAATTTTTTTTAAAAATAATTTACAACTTTGATTTACCTTTGTTTTAAAAAAAGTTATACTTTTTGGCACCCGGTTTTGACTCAAAACCACACACTCACACACACTATACCATACACTCTCTCTCTCAATTCAATCACTCCTCCTTACCCACTCGTTTATCTTCTCTCTCTCTCTCTCTCTCTCTCTCTCTCTCTCTCTCTCTCTCTCTCTCTTAAATCATAAACCGATCTACACCTAAATCTAACTCTTAAGATCTTGATCTATCTTTAGATGTCGATTTACAGAGAGAATGAGTGGTTTGGTTATGGTTTTGGCCATTTGGTTCTTAAACCATAGGGACGATAGTTTGCAGTTTACTCTTGAAACTGTTTGGTTCTTAAACCATAGTTGCAATTAGTTTGCAATTTATTCTTAATCTAATCTATATTTAGATGTTGATGTAAAGAGAAAACGAGTGGTATTTTTTAGTTTGTTGGTTTTCTCCAAGATCTTGTTAGATCTGCAATAAAATTGGTGGTTTTGGATTTATTCAAGATCTTTTTAGATCTTGATGGCTTCTCGTTGGTTTCTTTTAAATCTGTTGGTTTCTGATGGTGGTTTCTGGTTGGTTTTCTTCAAGATCTTGTATACGATTGGTGGTTTTGGTTTTTTTCAAGATGTTGTTAGATCTTTTTAGATCTTGATGGTTTTTGATGGTTTCTTTGAAATCTGTTGGTTTCTAATGGTAGTTTCTGGTTGGTTTCTGGTTGCTTAATTTGATAAGCTTTTATTTATTTATTTATTTATTTCAATAATTAGATAAGCAGTTGGTTTCTTAAAATGGTTATGCTTGTGGCTCTTGAAACTGCTTAATCTGAAACTACTTATTGAAAATGCTTATTGAAACTGCTTAATTTGATAAGCTGTTTTTGGTTATTGAAAAATTTGGTTTCTGTTAAAAAAATCGAGGTAAGGCGATGATGATTTTAAAAAAAGGAAAAAAGTAAAAAAGTAAAAGACTTGTGTTGATTGGTGTGGCAAAACCGAATGGACGGTAAAGTGAGATTTTTCCCACTTTGCAACCTTCAAATTCGCGGCCATATGATAAAATGACAATAATTTGAGCAAATTAAAAATCTCGATGTGTCTTTAAAATTTAATACCTCTTTTGTGTAATGGTGATGTCGACATTTTTCGAAGCCAAATTTATCCGTTGTAGTGTTTGTGTCAAAGTATATCTCACTTGTTGTGTTTTTGAAATGTGTTTCAAAGTATATTCACGCTTGCTGTTTCTGAAATGTGTTTGTGACATGTGATTGTGAAGAATGCGCTTGTGAAATGTGTTTGTGGTGGGTTATAACATTGAAAATACGAACACATCGAATATTCACAATTTCATAATGACATAAAGCCTGTAACTTACAAACATAATCTGAAAAAAGTGATACAAACTTATAAATAAATGACAAAGAAAAAAGAAAAAAAGACTGGACATGCAGTACAATTTGGGCACGAAATTGGAAAAAAAAAACATTAGGGAGGGGGGGGGGTTGGGTATAACATAACCCTTACAAAAATAAGATTATGGTAATTTAGTACGTAACAGTGTTATTATTGCAGTTGACCTTTGGCATGTGCGGCACCTCAATTTTCAGAATTTTTGAACTATAGAATGCTTTAAATGCGCACTTCATATTTGTTGCCAAATAAAAGTGAATAGTGTTATGGTATTATACATGTATAAATGTAATATAATTTTTATAACAAAAAGCTTACCCTAACAAATAACCTAAAACATATACGAGAAGGTTCTTTGGCGTAGGAAAAGGGGAAAAGGTTGTGTATATCCATGGCCTAGTGTTAAGTAAATGCAAGCGGTGCCATTACATAAGGCCATCGTTTGACATAGGCCACAGAATTTCATGCACTCTATTATATATATACACAATATGAAATTTGAACTTAATTAATTCTAAAATATGTGGATTTTGTGTATGTGTTTAAATACCTATTTGTTGTAATGGCACATGGCCACTAAAATATGTGAAACAGGCTTGTGTATATAATTATCTACGAACAATTTAACACTAAGAGCATATGCAATGGTTGGTTTGAGGAAAAGCTTTTTACTATTTGAAAAAGCTTTTCAAAAGCTTTTTAGCACTGCATGAAAGGACTGTTTACAAAACTTGAAAGAAAGACTTGGCACCAGCCAAGCATTTGAAGGCAAAAGCTTTGTACTTGTAAGGATTTTCATAAATGCACAACTTTAACATTTATGGCCATAAATGCATCAAGTCATCAATAGCCTGAACCATTGCATGTGCTCTAATAAACAACCCACAATTTATTCAATTTTTTTATTTAGATGAGGAATATATATATCCTCAATCAGAATATAACAAACAAAGCATAAAATAGTACAACTAATGTACTAATCACAATTCACATATGGTGATTTATTGTGGATGTCTTAGGATTTAAGTTGCACGACCACGTTGAGTTTGTTGATCAAGGATATTGAAAATGATGGTTCGCCATTCACCCAATTGTTTCTTCACTTTCTCAGCTTCGTCAGGTGTAAGTTTTCCAATGGGATCTTCCCAAACATTCTTAGCCCGAAGATCTTTCTTGTCCATCACAATAGTAGCCCGTTGCTCCTCTTCTTTCAAATTGTCACACACCTCATCTAGTAGTTGGATAATCTCTCTAACACGAACCTCCTGGGGTAGCTCTAGAATACTTTCTGACGAAAGGGTTTGTTCCAAAAACTGACTTTCAACCGACTCGATATTTGGGTGTGCAAAAGAGTAAGTTTTACCTGATAAGTTGGTTATGTATATTGCAATGTCAGAACCGGTAAGGACAGCAAACTCGCTCGCTTTTTTGAAGATCCCATTTCGACGCTTTGAGAATGAAACAATGCGACTATTCTTCTCCTCAATAAACTTCAGCTTCAACGATTGACGACCTTTTGTTCTCTTCAAGCTTTCCATTGCTATGAAAAAATAAAAAATAGTCTCCCAAGTGATATGGTATCTTGGTTGTCTCTTACGTATTTATAGCATGTCTATTGATGAGGATAAATTCGTAATAAATTTGACAATAAATATGCGTAATTAATTACATTAGACACAATTAATTGGATGGTTATTGTAAGCTTCCTAAAATGCGCAGTACAAAATAAAGGGCCTATTTGGAAGCAAGATTTCAGCCCCATTTTAGAGCTACACACTTTTTATTTCAATAATAAACTTTTTAAAAATTAATAACTTTGTTTGGTTGATCAAAGCTTAAAGCTTTTATATAAAAAATCCAACTCGAATCTAGCTCCAATGAAGCGTTAAAATTTATGAAGCTTTTTAAAATTAATGGTTAATAGCCTCCGTGGAATAACATGTCACAATGAAAAAAAAATAATAAAAAAAAAACACTTCACCGTTAGTTAAAACACAAGAAAATTAATGCCATGATCTTCAAGGTAGATTTTGAAAAAGCTTTTAATTTCGTTCGATAGGATTATTTAGACGATGTTCTTAAATCGTTTGGTTTTTCTGACAAATGGCGAAGTTGGATTTGCGGTTGCCTTGTTTCTGCCATGGGTTCGGTTTTTATTAATGGTAGTCCTATTTCGGAGTTTCAATTTCAAGAAGGTTTAAAGCAAGGAGATCATCTCTCCCTTTTCCTTTCCATCTTAGTTATGGAAAGGTTACATCTTTCCTTCTCTAGAGTTTTGGAAGTTGGGCTCTTCAAAGGAATCGCCATTAATAATTCTTTAACTATATCTCATTTGTTCTATGCTGACGGCGCGGTATTTGTAGGAAAGTGGGATATATCTAATATCAAAATGGTTGTGAATGGTTTGAATTCTTATTTTATGGCTTCAGGTTACAAAATAAATCTTTTCAAAAGCAAGTTAACGGGAATTGGTGTTAGTAAAGAGGTTATCGACTTGGCTTCCTCTATTGTGGGATGCTCCACGTTCTCTCCTCCATTTCATTATCTCGGTATTAAAGTTGGAGCCTCCATGTCTCGGCTTAATTCGTGGAAGAAAATCTCGGCCAAATTTTCTTCTCGATTTTCAAAATGGAAACTTAAAACCCTTTCTATAGGCGGTCGTCTCACTTTACTTAAGTCTGTCCTCACAGCCATTCCTATTTATCACATGTCGCTTTTTAAAGTTCCTCCTGGAATCTTAAAAAATATGGAATCAATTCGTAGTAATTTTTTTCATGGTATAGATAAGTCCGAGAGGAAAATAGTTTGGATAGACTGGGATAATATTTTAGCTTCAAAGAAAAATGGAGGGCTTGGAGTTTCCAGTTTTTGTGCTACAAACCGATCCCTTTTATTCAAATGGATGTGACGCTTTCTTACTCAAGAACCCTCTTTATTGTCTAGATTCATCAAAGCCATTCATGGTGCCAAGGGAGCTATGGACACTCAAAGCCTTTCGAACAAAGGCTCCATATGGTATGTTCTGACTCATACTTTTTCTTCTCTTAACCAAAAAGGAGTTGATCTCTTAGCCTTTATCAGAACAAAGTTAGGGAATGGTGAGCATATGTTATTTTGGGATTACATTTGGCTTGGAGAGGTTACTTTAAAAACTACTTATCCAAGACTTTTTGCTTTGGAGCTTCGTAAGGACATTAATGTAGCAGAAAAAATGGGTCAATCTTCTTTACATTTTTCTTTCCGTCGGTTACCTAGAGGAGGGGTTCAAAGCGAGCAATATAGTGGCTTAAGTGATGCTATTTCAGATGTTAGCCTTCCTCAAATGTCAGATCGTTGGTCTTTGTCTTTCAATGCTCGAGGAGACTTCTCGGTAATCTCCGTTCATAATATTATTGACAATGTCTTTTAACCATACATGGATGTTCCCACTAGATGGGATAAGGAGATTCCTATCAAGATTAATATTCTAGCTTGGAAGATTAGTTTGGACAGATTGCCAACTCGTGCCAATCTCTCCGCCCGTGGTTTGGATATCCCTTCGATCCTTTGTCCTTCCTGCAATGAAGTTGTGGAATCCACATCCCATATGTTTTTCTCTTGTTCTCTAGCTCTCCAAGGTGTGTAGATGATGGGAGCTCGAGTATACTTTTTTCAATTCATACGTTGAGTGGCTTGTTTGGTTATCAAATCTTTTTCTATCTAAACACAGAAAGGAGATTTTTGAAGGCGTCTATTATTTAGGTTGGTGGCTTTGATGCGGTTCAGAAACCAAATTTTGTTCGGATCGACGCATCCTAGAAAGGATCTTATTTTTGATGATATTGTTCAAATGTCTTTTATATGGATAGATAATCGTTGTAAATCTAAGATTGAGTGGGTTACATGGATGCAAAATCCAAATTTTCTTTCTTTGTAATTTTTTTCTAGCTTCTTGCCATCTTTTAATAAAATTGCCGATAAAAAAAATAAATAAATAAAAAATAAAAAACCTTGTATCATTTTCAATTTTTTAACGTTATATCGCCATTAATTAAAACACTAGTATCATTTTCTTGTCACTTTTTATAATAGTTTAAAAGGTTTTGCTAAACAATGTCCACTGGACAATGCATTTTTTTTTTGAACATAAATTTCATGTCACTCCCCACAAATGGAGGTAATTTGAACACAACAAGTTATATCGAAAATAATGGGCAAAATCGAAGCCGACTTGCCAAACAAAATACACAAGGTAACAAGTTAAGTCAAAACAAGACATACAACATAATAGTTGTGACACACTACAGCAACACCATACAAGGGTGGGGGGAATCACCAGAGTGAGCTTTTGGTAGACACAACCATATGAAGGTGTAGCTTGACAAAAGTACATAAAGTTCATAAAACATACAAAGAAGATAAAACTATGCATCCTTAAAGGAGCCAGACCTAAACCTAACAGATCTAAAGTCGAAACCCAAGGCAGCATGAAGCCATTAATGACGGACCACAACAGATCTGAGCAGAGGAGACCGGAAGGCAACTGATCTGAGCAGAACAGCGGTGGCGGCAGCGAGCGGCGGCAGTTGGGAGATGACAGATCTGTGGGTAAGGACTTTTATTGAAGGAAAGAGAAAGTACAAAAGAGGTTCGGCCGGCCGAAACCGACCGTCGGATTTATTTAGATAGGGGGTGAAGTTTGGTTGGTGGATATTTAGAGAGAGGTTGGAGGAATTATTTTAGAGAGAGAGAGAGAGGTTGGAGGCTACATTAAATAGTTTGTTTTTTCAATATTTAATGCATAAGCTACATTAAATAGTTTGTTTTTTCAATATTTAAATTATTCGTGTATTTAATGCACTTATAAATGAAATAAAAATTAACTTAAATGTATGTCATTTTTAATTTAACAAAGTCCAAGTTTCCTTTTATATTCATATTAATTGTTGTTTTAAGCATTGTCTGGTAAGTATTGTTTAGCAAATCCCATAGTTATTATCTTATGTCCTATCTTATTAGCATAATGGTGCATGGTATGTGTTAAATTACACATACCTTTTACCTAATTTAACGGATCGAAACGACCAAAAACCCGACAATAAATGCCAAATATATCGTGTTTTTGTGTTTATGATTGTGCAGGTACGGATATCGTGAAAAAGGATAAAAATCAATGCAAAACCGACAAAACGAGCACGAGGAATGGAAAGAGTGTTCAAAAGAAGAGGCCGAGGAACCTATTCTCATTTTGGATAACTAACGAGCTCAAATTGTCGAAACAAGTCTTTGAAGAATTATACTTTGTCAAAGTCAACCCTTTGAGAAACTTTGCAAAAGTGGCAAGATTAGGCCTCGATTTTATAACCTTGGCAA
The DNA here is from genome assembly GCA_014162995.1 of Artemisia annua. Classification (NCBI taxonomy): domain Eukaryota; kingdom Viridiplantae; phylum Streptophyta; class Magnoliopsida; order Asterales; family Asteraceae; genus Artemisia; species Artemisia annua. The sequence goes on along the minus strand of LBNU01001777.1, from coordinate 139,346 downwards.
GAATTACCCTTGTACTGATTAACATAAACTCTATGTCTAAATCTACCAAATTTGCCAAGAAATAAACCAAAAATAAAAACCCACCAAGCCCATCTAAACCACAAGCCCAATCAAACTTAACCCGAAGTCAAAATCCCCATTTCCAGTCAAAATAAATAATAAAAATAACCCAAACACCCCCTTTGCCCGCCAAGTAAAACCCCCAAAATCACTGTTTATCTTCAACCTCAGTTACCCCAACCCCCACTCCATTTTACCCGTACACTTAAATGGTTCTAGAAGCTCTGATAAGGGACTGAACATTGGAATGAAACCCTGGCGATACTGAGCAATTCTATTGGATGAAGGGACGTGGCACACAAATCAAGGGCTGAGATTCAATCTTGTGATGAAGGGAAATGATCCAAGGGATGAGAATAGAAGTTCCAGGACCTTCTGAAGCCCTAACTCGACCTCAGCTCAGGCTATAAAAGCCTCCTTACCTCTCCAATTCCTGTCGGTTAGATTTTGGAGTAGAGTAGTATGTAGTGTAGGATTTAGAGTTTAAATTAGAGCTTAAAGTTTTGTTTAATGTAATAGCTTTACTATATTGTAATCCGTTTTCAATATTAATAAAAATTTTCTGTTGCTTCAAGTGTTTCTTAATTCTGTTTTCAGTTAATTTTAATAATAAGCTCTCCTTGTTTTAAACGCTTTTAAAATCTTTTAGCTTATCTTAATTAAGTTTGCTATAAGCTTTTACTTAGTTAAGTCTGCTTCTATATAGTCTACTAAAAAAATTATCAATTTTAGTAGATAACTAGGTGGTATAAGCTTTCACAAGCTCATCATCCACTCTGATAAGCTCACAAAGCTCTTCAATAGCTTTTTGTGAGCTTATCTCATTTTCACAAGCATCCTTCCTTCCATAGCCAAAATACCAAGTAAGTTTTCATTTACATTTCTGCACCTCTTTTTATCTTAGCTTTAAAATTGTAGTTTATAGCTATTATGTGTTTAGTAATGCTCATTATAGTTGCTTATGTGCTTTAGTTCAATCTTTATATGTGTAGCTTAAGTTTGCATTCCCACTGCCCAGTAGTCCCAATCTGTCATACTGTGCTCCTTGTGTTCTCTGTGAGTTTTTAGTGTTCGAATAAGTTTTAATACAGTTAAGGAATAAGGTTTGATCACTAGTTTAGGAATTGTAAGCCTTAAACATAGAATTCTAGTGAAAGTGCACATTAAAGGGGTGTTTGGATCATGCCTTTTCTGTGTGTTCTTGTGGATTTGATTGTGTAATTTCTGCATCATTAGTTTGCATTAGAGTAGCTTAGGTCAGAACATGCATAAAATACTTAGGTTATATAGCAAAAGTCAAAGTTGGCTTAAATTCCCAGTTTAGTGTTCAAAACAGTAGTCTGTACACTTTGGTTCTTTGCATTGTGTTAAGTTTAAGGTAAACGTAGGTTAATAAAGGTTAAAGTAGTTTAATATATCACATAGATTAAGATTTGAGCAGTAGAAACTCACTAAAGTCAAACCTTAGGTGCACTAGAAAAGTCAACTTTATTCTTGAAAACAGTCCTAGGAGATCTGATCTAGGGTCCAATTAGGGAACAATTAGGTTTAGATAATTAGGGACTTTAGGTTTTTAGTAGAGTATCTTAGTTTATCTTCATTTTGCCCCCATTAGGTTCCCCTAAATATCTTATTAAGGTACTTAAATTTAAGCTCTAACTTACTTGTCTGCCTTAAGCTTCCCTTGCTACACAGTCTACAAGCCAAGTTCATAAGCTTATATCTTGATCACTAGTGTAGCTTTTAGGTTCATTTTTGGGGCAAAAGTTAGATAAGCTAGCTGTCTTTAAGATTCTGCCTTTGAATTTCTAAATAGAGCTTATTCATACTGCTTATTTGTTCCATCTTCTTTGTCACATTTCTGCTTGATCATTGTGCTTTTGCTAGTACTTATTTGCTTATTCCTTAAGCTTTTCTGTGCTTTTCTTGTTCAAGTGTGTTTATATTAGTGTGTTTAAGGTTCTGTGAAAGTTTGGTGCTAATTAGTGCTTATTTGCTTATAATTAAGTGCTTATTAAACTGCTTATTGTGTTCAACAGCTTATTAGGGTTTAGATTTTAGTTAATTTTATTTTTCTTAGGTTTTTAATAATATTTTAGATTTTCATAAAAAATTATCTAAGGTCATTTACTATTTCTTTTAATTAAAACTAGTTTTAAAGTATTTTTAAATCCTTTTTAATTAATAAAAAATCATAAAAAAATCCAAAAATATTTTTCAGTTTTAAAATTAGTTTTAGTTATTTTTGAATTCTAAAAAATAAATTTTCATTTTTCTAGCTTTATTTCATATTAAATAGCATTTTAGTATATTTTAAATAATTATAAATAGTTTTTAATTAATAATAATTAAATAAAAAAGTAAAAAAATAATTTTCTTTTTCTAAAAATTTTCTTTTGTCTTTTAGCACGTAGAAAACTCATTTTCACACCCGTAGAATTAGTATAGCTTTAATTTCACTTTTTNTTAAATCTGCTTCTATATAGTCTACTAAAAAAATTATCAATTTTAGTAGATAACTACGTGGTATAAGCTTTCACAAGCTCATCATCCACTCTGATAAGCTCACAAAGCTCTTCAATAGCTTTTTGTGAGCTTATCTCATTTTCACAAGCATCCTTCCTTCCATAGCCGAAATACCAAGTAAGTTTTCATTTACATTTCTGCACCTCTTTTTATCTTAGCTTTAAAATTGTAGTTTATAGCTATTATGTGTTTAGTAATGCTCATTATAGTTGCTTATGTGCTTTAGTTCAATCTTTATATGTGTAGCTTAAGTTTGCGTTCCCACTGCCCAGTAGTCCTAATCAGTCATACTGTGCTCCTTGTGTTCTCTGTGAGTTTTTAGTGTTCTAATAAGTTTTAATACAGTTAAGGAATAAGGTTTGATCACTAGTTTAGGAATTGTAAGCCTTAAACATAGAATTCTAGTTAAAGTGCAGATTAAAGGGGTGTTTGGATCATGCCTTTTCTGTGTGTTCTTCTGGATTTGATTGTGTAATTTCTGCATCATTAGTTTGCATTAGAGTAGCTTAGGTCAGAACATGCATAAAATACTTAGGTTATATAGCAAAAGTCAAAGTTGGCTTAAATTCCCAGTTTAGTGTTCAAAACAGTAGTCTGTACACATTGGTTCTTTACATTGTCTTAAGTTTAAGGTAAACGTAGGTTAATAAAGGTTAAAGTAGTTTAATATATCACATAGATTAAGATTTGAGCAGTAGAAACTCACTAAAGTCAAACCTTAGGTGCACTAGAAAAGTCAACTTTATTCTTAAAAACAGTCCTAGGAGATCTGATCTAGGGTCCAATTAGGGAACAATTAGGTTTAGATAATTAGGGACTTTAGGTTTTTAGTAGAGTATCTTAGGTTATCTTCATTTTGCCCCCATTAGGTTCCCCTAAATATCTTATTAAGGTACTTAAATTTAAGCTCTAACTTACTTGTCTGCCTTAAGCTTCTCCTGCTACACAGTCTACAAGCCAAGTTCTTAAGCTTATATCTTGATCACTAGTGAAGCTTTTAGTTTAATTTTTGGGGCAAAAGTTAGATAAGCTAGCTGTCTTTAAGATCCTGCCTTTGAATTTCTAAATAGAGCTTATTCATATTGCTTATTTGTTCCATCTTCTTTGTCCCATTTCTACTTGATCATTGTGCTTTTGCTAGTACTTATTTGCTTATTCCTTAAGCTTTTCTGTGCTTTTCTTGTTCAAGTGTGCTTATATTAGTGTGTTTAAGGTTCTGTGAAAGTTTGGTGCTAATTAGTGCTTATTTGCTTATAATTAAGTGCTTATTAAACTGCTTATTGTGTTCAACAGCTTATTAGGGTTTAGATTTTAGTTAATTTTATTTTTCTTAGGTTTTTAATAATATTTTAGATTTTCATAAAAAATAATCTAAGGTCATTTACTATTTCTTTTAATTAAAACTAGTTTTAAAGTATTTTTAAATCCTTTTTAATTAATAAAAAATCATAAAAAAATCCAAAAATATTTTTCAGTTTTAAAATTAGTTTTAGTTATTTTTGAATTCTAAAAAATAAATTTTCATTTTTATTGCTTTATTTCATATTAAATAGCATTTTAGTATATTTTAAATAATTAAAAATAGTTTTTAATTAATAATAATTAAATAAAAAAGTAAAAAAATAATTTTCTTTTTCTAAAAATTATCTTTTGTCTTTTAGCACGTAGAAAACTCATTTTCACACCCGTAGAATTAGTATAGCTTTAATTTCACTTTTTATTTTGCGCTCTTACGTTTATTTTAGTTGTAACTAGCGTGTTTAGGTTAATTTGCGTTTTAGGTATCCTTTTGCCTCGTTATTTGTTCCCTTAGCTTTGTTGCTTGTTTTGATTCGTTATTTCAATATCCTTAGTGTAGAACTCCAAATTCCCACTTCACGATTCACGATCACGAACTCACGAACTCCATTCAGCCTTCGTTGGGACTACGACCCGGGAAATACTTCCACGTGTATTTCTTCGGAAATCAAAATATTACATCGAATCAAATGGCGCCGCTGCCGGGGAAGGTTTGACGTGAATTTTGGTATTCGCTCGATGAATCGTGTTTTGAAGACCCTTCTCCCGATAAGTTATCGTATTTTGTAAATATTCTCAAAATATAAAAAGCCCAAAAATATTTTCTATTCAAAGTTTGTTTTTCTTTCTTCATTTGTTTTCCATATTTTCATTTTATATTTCCTTTCTTTTCAAAAACCCAAAAATATTTTCTTTTTCAAAATTTCTTTTAAAATTTGTTCTTTTGTTATTCTTTCTTTTATAAAAACCCAAAAATAATCTTCATTGTCATCTTATATGTTTAATTCTTATCTTCTTATCCTCTTAACCGTTAATTCTTATCTTCTTTACCCTATCGACGTTTAATTCTTTACAATGATCGATTTTCTATCTCATCCCCATGATCCTCGGACCATGGAGAATTTCTATCGTCCTACATTAATCGGTAGAGGAGGACCGATTACTCCGTCAGCAGTTCCGGGAACCGATTTTACATTGAAAAATTATATGGTTCGACTGTTCCGGTATAATTGCCAATTTCACGGATTTCGAGATGAGGATGCAAACGAACACTTGAATAAGTACTTATCCGTCACTCAATCCATTAAACAAAATGGAGTTTCTCTTGATAGCATACATTTGAATCTCTTCCCATTCTCTTTATTCACGATGCTGAAAATTGGTTTTACACTCTTAAAACCCACTCAATTCATTCATGGGAAGAGAAGTTTGTCAAGTTTCTCTCGAAATACTTTCCACGTTCTAAAATGGTGCAACTGAGGCAAGACATTCTCAATTTCCGACAATTGCCCATGGAATCAGTATTCGACGCATGGGAGAGGTTCAAATCGTTGTTAAGAAAATGTCCAGATCATAAAATTTTGCTTCTTGATCAGATCCTAACCTTCTATAATGGCATAACTTCGATTGATCGAGACAAAATTATGTTGGCAGCCGGCGGGAATTTCATGCGGAAAACTCCACAAGAGGCTTATGATTTGATCAAGAAATATGACATAACATCCTTATCAATGGGATGCCGAAGTTTTGAATGATCATTATTCCGATTATAATTCCGTTTTGAATACACAAATTGAGGTCCTTGGCAAGCAAGTCAGTTATATCAGTCACAATTATCTATCTCAGCCAGGACCAGATCTTTCTTCCACCAAAAACTATACATACTCCGACGACAGTGAGAGTGATGATGACGAGCCGTCAGAAGAAGTTAATCCTAAGATTGATTCTCTCATTAAGAAATCATCAGATACCTTGTCAATAGGGGACAAGGAAGTCGACGTTAATTCTCTTAAAGAAATTGATGACCTTGTTCCAATCCCAAGGGTTCCTGAGGAACGTTTCTATTCAAAAATGTTCAAGACAAATATCAGCAATCCTTTGTTCGATCTCGATTCAGAATTTATTCTTCAGTCAGATAATCCGATCTTTGATTTTCAGAATGTGGATAGTGATGAATCCGACACGGAACTAGAGATTAAGAGTTTACATCATAAGAGTGATTCCCTTATCGAGGAGTTCGCCGATGAACTTTCTCACGTTGATTCCATCCCACTGAGGGACGCTGACGATACTTTTGATTTTGAATCCGATCTTCCATCTATTAATTCTTCTTCTTGTCATGAGGAGTTCGCCGGTGAACTCGCTCACATCATAGCTCCTCCGTAGTATGACTACTTCCATTTTAATCTTTAGAAAGATTCTAGTCTGGGGGGAGACGTACTTATTGATGACAACACCCCACATCTCCCTTCCGAGACGTTTGAAAATAAACAAATGAGATTTAACGATGAAATTCATGATAAATTGAAATGTGCTTTTGAAAATGAAGATTTTATTATGATAATTATCAATATCTTTCTTCCCTTCTTCACATTTGATGTAACTTCTCCTATTCTTCACTCCATCGGGAGTGAGGACACCATCTTTGACCCCGGTATCACCGTTTATGGCTTATTTCTTAAAACCGTGGGTATCTCATCGGTGTGGAACTTTCATGAACTTCAATGTTAATCCTAACCTCTTGAGCGAAAGTCCGATGGAGATTATCTTTTCCACATGCTCCCCCAAGGACAATTAAATTCGAGGCGAGTCTAAGCTATACGACTCGGTAATTAAAAACAAGCGCTTCGTGGGAGGCACCCCATGCTTATCTTCTCTATCTTCTTTCTATTTTCTTTCTAATGTGACGTGAGGAGGTCTACCTCTTCCATTTCTCGTGTTTTGTGATTGTTATTTGTTTATGTCCAGGATTTGCCTGAATAATGAAGACTCTCGTGCTCGTTGTTTTGTCTCCACTCGAGTCTCATTCATCGTTGCTTCTACGGGAAATCCATAATATCCTAATCTTATCGACTAACGTTTATCTATTTGGCATAATTAATAAACGGCCTTAGATTTTCGTAGGATTACCCTTACCTTTGAAACATTGAGGACAATGTTTATCTTTAGTCTAGGGGGTGAATCTTCGATTTGATTTTACCTTGCACTTTCACTTAAACCGTTTACTCACGCAACCCCGTTTTTCCGAAAAAATTTGAAAACTTTGATAAAAAAAAGAAAAGAAAAGAAAAAAAGAAATTGAAAAGATTGTGCAAAAATATAATAAGTGATTTGACACCTTGTTGACTTTCCAGTTGGCGAGAGTAGGAATAAAATTTTGACTTGATCGGGCGTGTTGAGCCCTAGCTTGTTCCCCTTAACCAATGATGATCACATAAGCTTGTGCTAGTTTTGTACACAAGGAGCTACAAAACGCGAATTCTTCCTTTAGAATCTGCAAAGTTCCCGTACTTAACTTTATACATGCGCAGCTTAAAAGCTTTCGCTAGTCTTTTACATCAAAGGAGCACTAAAATGCGAATTCTTTTTAAGAGTTTGCAAACTTCGTATTTGACTTTATATATGTGTGGCTGATTATCGGCTAAGTATTCGCGGATCTCATTATTTGAGATTTGTTAAAAAGGCGAAGAGCGAGAAATGATAGTGTTTATTTAGAAGTTAGATGCCATACGTGGAGTAGTGGTTCTCTTTAAAGCTCATCGAAGGTACTTCTGGCCTTCTATTCCCACCAAGTTGTTTCACCCCATATCTTGTGTATAATAATTAAAGATGTCTCGGTTTTGATGAAATTTAGGTCTTTATCTTCTTAAGAGAATTTTTGCTTGAAAAATTGGGTACACATCAAGGATACACGCCAATTGTATTGAGTTGTATTGTATTGTATTTCGTTGTATTGAGTTGTACGCATGTGGTTTCGGAGCTACCCTTTAAAGCCCGGTATTCATAAGTGCTAAGGTGCTTTAAGACTTCCGATTGAGATCGGACCTTGGATCCTTACTTCTAAAGGCGGTAAGGTCTTGGATTGAAACCGTGAAGGTTCGGAGTTGAGAAGTTACTAAGGCAAGAAAAAGAAAGAAAAAAAAAAGTGACAAAGTAAAAAAATCAAAAGAAATAATAAGGATTTATGTTGAGATTTATGGATTATGAGCTTAAGTGTTAAGACTAAAGTTGGTAGCGCGTGAGGTGCATGCGAATGATCCTAGATCGGCCGCATGAGGTGCACGTGAAAGTACTCTCCAACTTATGTCTATTTTGATGTATTCCAAAGTCTTTGTATGTATGTATCCAATATCCTTGATGTGGACCTCATTTTTGGTGCAATGGTTCTTAAGAGAAGATCGATAACTACTTAGCGTTTGAATTCTTGGTATCTTTATCAGACTAACTCATATTGGACCGAGAAAATATGAAGCAATTCATTTCTCAAATTAATTTAAAATAAATAGATACACTAAGATATGGGAGCAAGGGGTTTTACACATGTAACTATGATGAGTAGTATTGACATCTAACTTGTATGTAAACGGTGATCTCGTTCATAAGCTTAGTTTGGGGGCTTGTGAAAAATCAAGGACGATGAATTTTATCCATATGGTCATTTTTCTATGATGTAGAACACTAGATAACATCACAAACACGCTCATACTTGTTGTTATGGCTCGTTGCATATAAGAAAGAAAAGAAAGAAATGTAGAGAGAGAAAGTTAGAGAGAGAAAGAGGTGAAGCCTTGAGAGAAAACCAAAAAAAAGAAAATGAGATTATGAGAAGGCTTACCCTCTCCAAGGATGGAGAGGGTATTTATATGTACATGGGTTTTGCCACTTGGGCGTGCCACTTGGGCTGCGGATCAGGTATACGGTGGGGAAAGGCCTGTCCTTCTTCCGCGAACTAATCTACTTCTAAACTACGTTTAACTAACTAATGTAACTACTACGAGCTAAACAATGCTTAATCATATCTGAGAGAAATGATAGTGTTTATTTAGAAGTTAGATGCCATACGTGGAGTAGTGGTTCTCTTTAAAGCTCATCGAAGGTACTTCTGGCCTTCTATTCCCACCAAGTTGTTTCACCCCATATCTTGTGTATAATAATTAAAGATGTCTCGGTTTTGATGAAATTTAGGTCTTTATCTTCTTAAGAGAATTTTTGCTTGAAAATTTGGGTACACATCAAGGATACACGCCAATTGTATTGAGTTGTATTGTATTGTATTTCGTTGTACGCATGTGGTTTCGGAGCTACCCTTTAAAGCCCGGTATTCATAAGTGCTAAGGTGAGACTTCCGATTGAGATCGGACCTTGGATCCTTACTTCTAAAGGCGGTAAGGTCTTGGATTGAAACCGTGAAGGTTCGGAATTGAGAAGTTACTAAGGCAAGAAAAAGAAAGAAAAAAAAAGTGAAAAAGTAAAAAAATCAAAAGAAATAATAAGGATTTATGTTGAGATTTATGGATTATGAGCTTAAGTGTTAAGACTAAAGTTGGTAGCGCGTGAGGTGCATGCGAATGATCCTAGATCAGGCGCATGAGGTGCACGTGAAAGTACTCTCCAACTTATGTCTATTTTGATGTATTCCAAAGTCTTTGTATGTATGTATCTAATATCCTTGATGTGGACCTCATTTTTGGTGCAATGGTTCTTAAGAGAAGATCGATAACTAGTTAGCGTTTGAATTCTTGGTATCTTTATCAGACTAACTCATATTGGACCGAGAAAATATGAAGCAATTCATTTCTCAACTTAATTTAAAATAAATAGATACACTAAGATATGGGAGCAAGGGGTTTTACACATGTAACTACGATGAGTAGTATTGACATCTAACTTGTATGTAAACGGTGATCTCGTTCATAAGCTTAGTTTGGGGGCTTGTGAAAAATCAAGGACGATGAATTTTATCCATATGGTCATTTTTCTATGAAGTAGAACACTAGATAACATCACAAACACGCTCATACTTGTTGTTATGGCTCGTTGCATATAAGAAAGAAAAGAAAGAAATGTAGAGAGAGAAAGTTAGAGAGAGAAAGAGGTGAAGCCTTGAGAGAAAACCAAAAAAAAGAAAATGAGATTATGAGAAGGCTTACCCTCTCCAAGGATGGAGAGGGTATTTATATGTACATGGGTTTTGCCACTTGGGCGTGCCACTTGGGCTGCGGATCAGGTATATAGTGGGGAAAGACCTGTCTTTCTTCCGCGAACTAATCTACTTCTAAACTACGTTTAACTAACTAATGTAACTAATACGAGCTAAACAATGGTTAATCATATCTGGGGTGACCGAATATTTCTTATACAAAAAGCGTATTCCTAACAATCTCCCCCTAAGGGAGGTCACCCCTGGAAAAATTCTTGAATTCTTGCATTGAGATCTTTGTAGATTCTTTTGTAGCTCGTAGTTGTTGATTCTTCATTGATAAACGACTCAAGATGACTTCCTTGATGTATATGATGATCTTTTGACTTTGCTCTTCGTTCTTCATCCATATAATTAGCTTCAAGTCATCTTTGAGTGTATGTGTCTCTTTGTGATGTTGTGATTGTCTTTGTGATGTCATGCTTACACTTTTCTGGATCATGATCTTCTGCATCAGAGTTGTGGAAGCATAGTCGAAGCCCATTCCTTGATCATGATATCTTGAGTTATGATGTTGAAGTGTAAGCATGAGATGATGAATCTGCATCTTTTCAGCAATCGGCATCAATCGTCAACTTCTTTGTCTTTGGTGTGATTACGCCTTTCCAACATGCCCATAAATCTTTGTTGAGTAGATCTTCCCGATTGAACAGTTCTGACATCTCCTTTTAGATGTTGGTATGAGCATGTGGAACTAGAGCGATGGTGGTGAACATGGCAAGTTTGGTATGTTGAGCTGCATAAAACTTGGTTAGTAATAAACATATCGGCACTTACAAGTTTGGACTTCGAGATCGTCAACAGCATAGTGTGAAGACTTTCTCTAATCCTTACCAAGGCTGTTCCTAATCGGATGCCCCCGAAAGGGCTTTCACTGACATACCGAAGTACACCAACGATTAGGTGAGTCGCTGGAGATCACCCCACGACTGTAGACCTTTTGGAACACCACCGTACACACTAAGCGTAACCCACAAGAGATTACCAAAGTGACCTGCTCTCAGGGCTGTTTGATGTAGACCCTGGTAGGAGTTTCCACTCAATCACTGGGAAATACTTATGTATATTCCCTCATAAGTGTTCTCGGCAGATTGCTAAGATCTGCGTAGGACTCAAAATATTACATCTGGTGTCCTTAATGTTGAACAACCAGTGTAGAAGTATCAAGTGTTCCTATGAGATCTTTTGATGCATCTCTTGGCACTAGACTCGATAAGTGCACATTTGGTTATCCTATTCGGAGACTAGGGAGGGGTCTCCTGTTTCAATATCAACTAGCTCTAAGAGACTAGTCGATAGTTTACACCGGTTCCCCGTGAGAATGAAACAAGCTCTTTTAAGAGAACTTGAGTGGCAGGAAGGTTTTAGTGTAGTGTGTCACTGGGTCCATGAGGTCTTGTCTTCAATACCGGTGTTACCTTAGTAACAACCAGTAGCATATGAATTGAACCCGGTTTCTGCCCTAAGGTTGAATAATTGGAGGGCTATTTCTTTTCACCCCTTTTCATTTCATTTCTTTTTAATTCTTCAACCCCTTCAGTGCTTACCGAGACTTCATTACTAGAACCTTGTTGGGTTTGTTCCAGTCCTAGCTCAGTCTCAGTCGGCACTCTTCCCTTTCTCACTTTTCTCCTTTTTTCAATCATTCCTAAGGACTTCTAATCTATCTATTGGATTGTCCCTGGGAAGATCCCTCCGGTTCTGGTGGATCATGGGAACATATACCTAACCTTACCATCCTTATAACTCCATGCATTAAATTAAAGTGGTCGGTCTTTTGGTATCTTTCCACAATCGCCATACAACCAAATCATTGAAAATTCTCTCAAAGTGTTTATGATAAAGAAACACATTTTGTTAACACTTTTAGAGTTTTATCATTTTTCAATTTCTCCCCCTCAACATGTGCTCATAGGTAAAGAAAGAAATTTGCACATGTCGGGGTGAGTTGCACTTATTTGAATTGATCGGCTCTTAATAGACATATACCCGAGGGACATGTTTACGTTGCTTAGTTAAAGGTATCCATTATCAGCTTTTAGGTGATAACTAGCCCTAATAACTAACTTGAAGTTGTTAACATTCCTTAAAAAGGAAGTTAAACCCGTCAAATTATATATCTAAGAAGAGTTTCTCGAAACGGTACTTTCTACTTGGACCAGTCCTCTTCGAGACACGTTTACATCACTGGTTAGACCAGCTTGAAATTATTACCCGGCCAGGACTAGTCTTTTCGATTCACGACTTTTCATGTTTCGTCAATTCATGAGTCAAATTCTGAGTCATAATCATTTCACGGTTTCTACTTGATTTTGTAAAATCCCGCGAAAGACTCTTAGCCACTTGCTCCCCCTCAATATGTGCACATTGATTTAATCAATTTGAAAGTTTTTAAAACTTTGGCACATACGGGTGAGCTTTTATACGAGATCATTTATTCATCATTTTTCAATCACTTGCTCCCCCTCATTATGTGTTTTGATTAAAATCCGAAATCTTTAACATATTAGCACATAAGGGAGCGTTCTCGTAAGTCCAAAAATATTCTTTTTAGTTCCAAAAACATCACTTTTAAATCAGTTTTCATATTTAAATCACATTCTCTCCCCCGATCATAAAATTTCAAATCTTTTGAGATTTTGTGATCCCAATTGATTTAAATGATTTTCGAAAAAGCTTTGGAGAGAAATGTGATAAGATTTTAAACTTTTACTGATTTTTAGACACTTTACGGTTTTTCACTGTTGCTGGTGCACAAAGTTTTTAAAGGTACAAAAATTTTGAGCAACTACGCTCCCCCTCAATTAATGACCCATTTTCTATTTTAACGTTTAATAGCCATTAATGTGAGCGGTAACGTATTCGAGAAAATTTAAGACCGATGGCCACCTTGTACACCACAAAATCTCTTTTGAAGAATTTTTGAAGAAAGAGATTTTGGGAAAAGAAGACTTCTCTTCTTTTACTAGAAAGGTTGCACTGAAGCGTACAACTTTTCGGATAATCCGCACACAGTGAAAACCTGGTAACGTGTTTTTCATGGATTTTGAAAACCGGGTTGCAATCTGAAGTAATAGCAAACCATAATTTAAGCGCGGGTTACAGTCTGAAGTAACTGCAAGCCATAATTTAAGCGCGGGTTGCAGTCTGAAGTAACTGCAAGCCATAATGTTGAAGCGTGGGTTACAGCCTGAAATGACTGTAAGCCATAATGTTGAAGCGCGGGTTACAGCCTGAAATGACTGTAAGCCATGTAGGCATGTTTTGAAAATGTTTTAAACTTCTGACGATGCCAAAAGACATGCCTAAGAAACAAACTATTTTTGGTATTTTCTTTTCTGGGTTTTATATTATATAAAAGGATATTTGAAGCAAATCCATTCCTCCTCATTCGCTTTCTGAAGACTTTTGAGTGATACTGGCATGAGACTCTCCAAACCAAGTTACTGGAGAATAAATCAAAACCGTTCTCC
>LBNU01001777.1:87678-104716 GCA_014162995.1 Artemisia annua | reverse complement strand
TATACATATATATATAATATAATATAATATAATATCTAAAATTACAATTTGCATAAAATTCCAAATCCGATTATCCCCGATTTAATCTCCCTAAACGATAATCGCTAGCTAATCTGACCGCCTCACAGCGCGCGTAGCGATTTTTTACAATCTTGCTTAATAATGTATGTATCAACTTTTCTTTAAATTAAAATTCTAAATTTAAATAATGTGCAAACCTATAATACCTTTTGATTAAAAACGATAACAAAATTTATCCTAAATTCAAAATTTATATATTGTAATCCTAAAGCTTTAATCATTTTTTCTTTATAACCAAATAAGTAAATTCTCACAATGACTCGAATCAACCCCGTAATTATTGAATCAAATGAGTCAAACTAAACCCCTAAATTCAAGTATAATATTTGCCGCTATACTTCGTCCCATTTACGCGAATATTCGTCCTATTTATGCATGATATATAGCTTATGATACACTCGGTGCAGTTGACATCCAAACCAAAAGTCTTGAGATCTTTAATATTGTCTGATTAATTGAAGTGAATCTTCAAGAAACTATTTGTCAAAAGTAAAGACGATCATGTGTCACTAACTATTGTAGTCATTTTTCACAATGTATGAAACTGAATAAATACTAGCAACGAAATTTAGTAATTTCACTAATCGAACTAATCCTAATTAATTTATTATCTTATTTTAAATTTAGTATATAAGAATGAACGTAGAATTCAAAACCAACAAAACAGTAGATAATCTATATTCAAATATATATTAAAATAGATATTATTATATAAGAAAAAGATTTATAACTAAAAAAGGTTATTTTTATCTCTTATTGTAGAGATTTACAAAAGTGAAATATATGTCGAACAATATAAATCTTTCTTATACTTTATAATGCATTTAGGACATTTCTTTAAATGAAAGCTTAAAATCAGAAATATACTTACTTAGAGAAATTGTGTCTTTGCGAATCATACATACATATTGAGTAAAAGTTTAACTGAAAATTTAACTGTCTTACAGTCTAATTCGTAACTACTAAATTTTGTAACAGTCCATTACTCCATAAAACCTTTTATAGTCATTTTCGTAACAGCCCACCAATAGCTTATAGAGAATGTATACACCGTTGGTACCGCTGCCGTCTTGTCGAATCATCTATCCGCCGTCGCCTAAGATTGTCTTTGTCTTCATTGCCATAACAAAAAAATTCTTCATCCGGAAGTTTTTAATTTGGTAATTCAGATAGAATAGGTGTTGTGCCATAATGATGTCCGTTATATTGCTTGTAACCTTTTTTGAACAGAAATTTTTGCTTTGAACGTGATCCTCAAGATCTATTACTTTGGGTTGATGACATATTATTAAATAAAAATGAACGTTTCTAGTATCATCAACGGACAAGCCAATTTACTCGAGTGATAATTGTTTTTATCACTGAGGACCGCACTTTAAGATCAACACTATTCATTTTTCAAAAAAAGTTGCATTTACTAGCATGTATACTTTTTGGCTTGAAACTGTTACCAAATTTGTTTACGGTGGTTTTTGTTTGTTTGGTGGCCACTCAATTTTTTTGGGTTGGTTTGTTGCTAACGCAAGTTGGAAAGAAAGAGGAAAGGAATGGAAATTGACAGTTTTTTTTTGTTCTTGAGTTTCTTTTAAGGAAGGAAAGGGAAGTGGAAAGGAAATAGGGAAAAAGTTTTATTAAGTAAATCTTCCTCCCACTTTTGGGAGAAAAGAGAAAGGAAAGGGAAATTGTTATTGGGTAAAAACTAATATACCATTTTTAAAATATTCTATATTAACAATTAAAGGTCATATATGTAATTTCACCAAGTTATTTCCTTTTCCTCCCACTCAAGAACATGATTAG
The DNA here is from genome assembly GCA_014162995.1 of Artemisia annua. Taxonomy (NCBI): domain Eukaryota; kingdom Viridiplantae; phylum Streptophyta; class Magnoliopsida; order Asterales; family Asteraceae; genus Artemisia; species Artemisia annua. The sequence goes on along the minus strand of LBNU01001777.1, from coordinate 102,835 downwards.
GATTACTTTCCTTTTTCATTCCTCTATTTCAAGAACATAACAACTAACACTTACTTTCCTTTTTCCCTTTCTTTTCCCTTTCCAATTCTTTTTCATTACCTTTCACTTAAAACTCGAGAACTGAGCGTAAGTTTCATAGCTTTGATGTTTAGTGGTTTTGTAACGCTGATATGTTTTTTTTAGAGATGTAACGTTTTGGCGGTTTTGATTACGCCACTTAATAGTGGCCAATAATGCCCTTTTTTATTTCTTTTTTTTCTTTATTCCTTGGTCGGTTAATTGGAATGTTTGTGGGTGTTGCTAGAGTTGGAACCAAATGCTTAGTGGTTTTAAAAACCAGCTTAGCCACTTTAACCATGTTGGTTACATCTTGGCAACTTTTTTGGAATGTCATCCCACCTCAAAATCGACATTTTCTTTCAAGAACTTTCATAATGTTGGCTTTGTTGATGAACCACGAGTTAGAACCTTAAATGTACTTATTTGGTGCCTCCTAGAATTGTTTATGCTTAGCCATATTCAAAATTGGGAATGCAAAATGGTCACCTTCGTTCCATTTTTCAAATTTATTCACGTGAACCCTTTCTTGGTCAAACAACGAATTAAACCATGAAAAGAGAGTTTATAGTTAACTTTGTTTTTGTGGGGTTTAAAGTAACAATAAAATGAGGCAGCATGTAAATCCGTCGAGTTAGAGTTGGCTTCATTCTATCCATAAATAAATTGTACAAGATATATTGATGGTATGACCTTTTGAGAAAGGACAATCATATAAATAAAGGAATGGCCACAACATGTCACATTATATATCATACTAGCTTATAGACCCGTGGAATCTACGGGATTTTAGAGGCTTTTTGATTAAAAAAAGGTAAGTGCGTGAATAAAGTAAGAAAGAATAACGAACGTAAACGCTATGAAACTTTTCTTGTAACGGAACAATAAGTTATAAGTGAATGAAAGTATAAATACAATGCTATTAAATATCTGTGTAATAAACGTTCATTGCCTCTTGATCTCAAATATATTTGTTTTGAGAAGCGAATGCATGTAGTGACCATTCTAACACTTCAACAAAAGGTCCATTACATGAACACCTAATAAGTATAAAAAAATGTAAGTAAAAAAAGTTTGGGATTTATAATAAGTTTAAATAAGAAAAATGCCACAAAACATGTATTATGTTGTACATACCTATTGACCGTTTGATCATAGAATTTGAAACCACATTATTATTAGTTTTTTTTTATAGGTTAACATCCGCATCTGAAACAACAGCCTTCAAACCTTTTTTGCTTTTGACCGAGCCACCTATAGTTGTCCATGTGTGAAAACAAGACGTGGCAGATACAATCTTACTTTTGAAAGCGATTGCCCTTGGCTCTTGTTTATTGTCCACGTAGTTTTTTAAGAAATTATGCATCTAAGAAATTAAGTGTGTGATAAAGTAAGAAACAACAACGAACTAATTATTATTTGAAAGAAAAGAATAAGTAATAAGTTAATGATACTATAAACTTTTATGCTTGTAACTATTAATGTAATAAACGTTTATGCATTGTGTCCTCCAGTTTTGATGGTTTTGAAAACCAAATGTATATAGTGAGCGTTAATTAATTGATAAAAAGTGTAAGTAAAAGAGTTTTTGATTGATAATATTTTTAAATCTAAAAAATGGTGTAAAACATGTCATATGTATATTAAAATTAAAAAACCATGCCTGAAAGTGCAGGGTATGAATGGAGAAAAAAAGAAAAGAATAGCTCTTATGAAAAAAGACAGATAGATACAAAAGACATGCATTTGTAAAGGCCAGAGTAACATTGAAGAACATATTGCTAAAGTAATAATTTCAGCCCATTTANTTGTCCACGTAGTTTTTTAAGAAATTATGCATCTAAGAAATTAAGTGTGTGATAAAGTAAGAAACAACAACGAACTAATTATTATTTGGAAGAAAAGAATAAGTAATAAGTTAATGATACTATAAACTTTTATGCTTGTAACTATTAATGTAATAAACGTTTATGCATTGTGTCCTCCAGTTTTGATGGTTTTGAAAACCAAATGTATATAGTGAGCGTTAATTAATTGATAAAAAGTGTAAGTAAAAGAGTTTTTGATTGATAATATTTTTAAATCTAAAAAATGGTGTAAAACATGTCATATGTATATTAAAATTAAAAAACCATGCCTGAAAGTGCAGGGTATGAATGGAGAAAAAAAGAAAAGAATAGCTCTTATGAAAAAAGACAGATAGATACAAAAGACATGCATTTGTAAAGGCCAGAGTAACATTGAAGAACATATTGCTAAAGTAATAATTTCAGCCCATTTAGTGATGAATATATTGATATAGCTTTAAAACCCGTGGAATCATAAGAATTTTGGAAGATATTATTCATCAAGGATATAAGTGTGTGAATAAATTAACAAACAAAGAATGCAAATATGTTACATTGTTTTTTAGAAGAGAATATACAATAAACAATTTGGTTTGTTGCACATGATCCATGGGACACCCGTTTTTAGACCCACAGCCATGTTTGCTGCCCATTTCGGAATATGCTCGAGCCAGGTCTCCCAAGTTCATACTCCATTGGTCCGTATTCATTCTCAATCTGTCAGAATCAAGATTAACTACATTAGTCATTAGAAGCCACCAATTTCCACTCAAATAACTCAAATGGTGAAAAAAGGTTGAAACTAACACCAAGCAAATGCCTGCATCCTCATAAATTATTGTTTTATACTGAGTATTTGAATAAAAGGCTCTAGAAGATTTGTATGCATTAGAATAGCCTATGGATCAAATAACTCAAATGGTCAAAAACGGTTGAAACTCACACCAAGCAAATGCTAGCATCCTCATAAAGTGTTGTTTTATACTGAGTATTTGAATAAAAGGATCTAGAAGATTTGTATGCATTAGAATAGCCTATGGATGACTTTTAACCCATTGACTCGTCATCTTTTCGGCAATCACAGAATAAGGTTCCAATCTAAGAACCGGACATCAAAATTTATAAAAAGATCAGGTTTGTGTACAATTTCCTCTCAAACTCATTTATGGTTCTCTGAATGTATATTTTGGTAAATGTGGTACAAAATTTCACAAAATAAGGTTCTTATCAAGGCTTTCCAATTTTTATCATAGACTTTTATATTATTAAAAAAATCCTACTTGTATCTACTTATTTTATGGGATCATGCGGATTTAGATAACTTTTACTGATCGATAACCACACAGATTCAACTGGAAAATTTACACAACAGATGAAGTGAAGAACCATCTACAGTAATAGGAAAGAGCAATTGAGCACTATGTATATTAAAGATTTTTTGCTTAACAAAACAATAAGAACCATTTTGATATGATACCTTGAAATCAGTAGCAAATAAATTAGTAGCACAAAGCTGCTGAGGCAGGAAGCCATGAACAAAAGCAAACTACCAAGCCATCAGCATTAGCAAAGCTCCTTAAACAATTCTGATTGTTACTGAGATGATACCTGTCAAGAAGCAATGTTGAAGTGTATTAGATAAAAAAAAAGTTGCTGAGTTGAAGTGTATAAAGGCGGTTAACCATAAGCAATGTTAATGTTGAAGATGATACCTATCAATTAGCAATGTTAAAGGCGGTTAACCATAGTCAACCTCACAATGTCTCACCATCATACTTATCTCGAATTTCTCTTCTTTTTGACTTTCACTCGCTGGATTACACAATTTTTTACACAAAAAACAACACACAGTCACTATTAAGTGCATAATAAATTTATTTATTCTGTTTCTTGATGGCTGCCTATTTTGAGTATTCTTCTTTGCCTTGGAACAGTTCCTTACGGGCTGAAACATTGATTCGTCCGCTTTCGGTATATGCCTTTGGCGATCCAGGTGTGTCTTCGGGTGGCGATGTTGTTGATGTTCTAGTTTCTGTGTATGTTTTTTCGGACAATGGTATTTCTGTGGGGGTGGTGACTGTTGCTATCGCCAATAAGCCTGCACTTGATGGGGACGGGGTTTCTGTGTTTCTTTTTTTCTGGCGACGGTATTTCTTTCGGTGGTACTAAATGGCTATTGTGTATGGGACCTTGTTCTATAGCTCGGCAACCACTTTATCACACTCTGTAGTCATCAGGGCTCAAGCAAGTCAATGTTATAGTAGCCGTCCCGTCGCTTCTGATCGCCTTAAAGAAATATCTGTTTATGGTAAATGCATGTTTGCTTGTCAGTTTGTGAATTAGATATGAGCTATTTCCATTTAGTATGATTCAAGTATTTCATACAGTACCTATAGTTAGGTATTTGCTATGTTCTGGTTTGTCGACACTGCTGGTGTGGGCGTGTGGGTGTCACTTTCTTCCCGCAGCCGACGCACTCGTTGAAATACCATGGTCATGTTGCTTCGATCCTTAGTATGTTGGCCTCTGATGTGAGCTTGACATCATGCATTATGTCGACGATATTTGGACATGTTTCCTGTTAGTTGTAGGTATCTGTATAAACGTTATGTCAGACCATGTAATATCCTGGCTCTTCAGTGACAGTGATAAGCTGCACGCGGTTTCTTGCTCTTTCATGTTCGATGTCTTCATATCTTTGAGTCTGCACTTTTAGCATTGGTGGGGGTTCAAGTACTTTCTTATACCTATTATATTAGATATTGCAGCTGTCTAAAGTTTTTCTCTCCATATAGTTTTCACAACCTTTACTTTCAGTTTATTTTATTTTATTTGCAATTGTAGTTATTTGGGTTAGTTGACTAGCAACTAATTCCGCCCACTCCTTCAAACCCGAGATTTTTACTTGCTTTCCTAAAAATAATAAAATACAAAAAGAATCTTCCTTCACCCTTAGACCTATTAGAGTAGTTTTTCAATCCTAACGACACTATTCCCGCAGAGAACGATCAATCCCCAGGTACTTGCCACTACACTATACTACATCGGTCAGGTACACTGCCTGGTGGGGATTGCAAGTTTCTCAAGATCGCTTGAGAAGTAAAACCCTAGTTCATGGTCGCAATCCCGCGCATCAAAGTTTTTGGCGCCGCTGCCGGGGAGTAGTTATTGCTTAGGTTGGAATTTAATTTTATTAGGTCTACTCGCTAGATTCCTTTCTAGTGAGATTTTTATTTTATTTTTCTAGGTTTTCTTTAGTCTATCTTTTTCTTTGTGCCCTTTGTTTGTAAAACCATTTTTCATTTGTCATTATGGCGGATGAAATTCCATTTAGATCTATGACAATAGAGGAACAATTATATTTCACCAATAGATTTGCTTCCTACCATGAATTTTTGCGAAATCTTAGTGACATCCATGATGATTTGGGGGTAAAGTTAGATAGGTTTGATGAATTCTATGCATGTGTGATTTCTATTAGACGATCATTATCAGGATTAATTCCTTTTAGTGAGACCCGTTGGATGAATTTTGAGGAACGCTCCCTAACCATGGCCCATAAGTACGACGAATTGATGGATTTGTATGAGCAAGATGACCTAGTTTCTAAGAACATGAACTTAGAATCAAACCAAGATTCTGAGATGGTTAGAGTTTAGCCACCTAAGTGCATGTCATGGTTAGGCCCTACCATAATACAAGATGAATACATAGGTGACATTGATGTGATCGAGGATTTAGCCGAACATGATCACATTGATAAAAAAGACCTAGGTTTTATGATCGATGATGATGAATCTCAAGAAACACATGATGAATCTTTTGGGCAATTTGAATATAGCAGTCAGAATATTGAGGATGATCCTTATGATTCGGACATAGAAGTTGAGATGCCTAGAGAAGCACTTGAGATACTTGGGAAAATGTTAGGGTTAGACTCTACTAAAACCCATGATGAGGACATAGGTGATCTTGACACAAGGAATGATGAGGTAAATAATATAAGCCCACTGAGTACCCCACAAGTCCTACCATCATTTGAGGCACACACACCACTCGTGACTTATCCAGAAGAAGTAGAAGAGACTATAGTAACCCCACTAGAGGTAGAACCCTTAGACCAAACACAACTAGAGGATATAGGTTTGAATACTTGTAGTCATAACCTTTCTTTTAGTTCTATGGAAGTTCCTAGATTTGATGAACCGGAGCCTCAACCAAAACCGTTACCTAATCTTCCATCCTTGGATGAAAATTTAGGAATTGAAATAGGTCCCGATCCACCCATCAAACCATATAGTACGGGTAGTCTTACGATGAAGGTAGTAGACTCTAAACCATGTGGAATGGAAGCTAACATAGGAGTGAACCATAACCTTACATACTTACATCACCCATTCATGATTGATCACAAGAAACATTATGGGTTTAAACCGGGTTTATTAGGTCAAGATGGATTTCCAACTAGGAGTCACTCGAAGTTGATAGAAGATGATCCCTTTTTAGGAGAAAACTTTAATTCACCCATTGACCAAAGTGAACTAGGTAAGGTTATGATGAATGGAGCACACCCCTTTGAGCATATAATTCATCCACCACTCTTCCCTCATGAGGCATAATTCCACCAAGATGGTGTGTATCGCTACTACCACTCGCACTTAATCTTAAGAGTTGGTGTAACACCCCAACCCGACAAGGGTAGAAATGTCACATTATGGTGCCAAACCAGAACATACAAACGCAAGCGGAAGACTTATAAACATAAAGTTACAAAGATATTCTAAAGGTTACAAGAGAAATACTAACTCTATACAAGAATGATATAAAAATCCAAAGAGAAATCTAATCAAATCCAAAACCAAGTCTAATCCAAGTGTCAATGGGCTTCTAATCATCAGGGTAGTCCACTAACGCTCCTATGCACTCTTCACCCAAACCCAGCTTCCAACCTAAAACCTGCCGCAGGAAAGGAAATGCGGCTGAGCTTAAAAAGCCCAGTGAACAGATATATAACAAAGCAAACGGATAAACAAAACGTATACAAGTATGAGAAACAGGATATCATAAACTTCTGCTGAAAGGAATATCATCTGTCAAATGCATAAGAAAATAACTGAACGAATATCATAAATCAAAGGGAAACGAAACATCATAGGAATATCAATGTAAGCATAATCATAAGAGAATAATGAGCACATATGAACAAAGAAGCGTCTAAACAAGGTACTTGAATAGACAAACGAATCATAAGAAAGCCACGAGCCGACCTACCGAGGTACTCGATAGATCTCCTACACATAATCACATATCCGTCAAATCATAAGTTGTACAAGTAGCTGCAGACTCCATTGTACCAGAAGTGAAAGGGGTACAAGGCACGTACAACCAGTCACTAAGCCAAATCATATCATATCATAACAAATCCTAGGATGCATCCATACGCTCCCTGAAACAGAATACATATACAAGTGCAAGACTATGCATATATATAACAGAATGGCCATAAGTGCGCAATAATCATATCATAAACAGAAGGGAACGCCGGGGACTAATCACACCGCCCCAGATAGTGTCATGCCACCGGTGCCTCGATGACACGCCCATGGTACCTCCATGAGTAGAATAAAAAAACTCGGGCATACTAACATACATATCAGAACGGAGCTATCCATAAACAAAGCAATCATAGCATATCAATCAGAATATATCAACAGAACCTCATATCAGTGAGATAGTAATCAGATCAACATAACAGAATGGATAGCGAACAGAATCCTATTAAAGGATAATATCGAACAAAGCATATCAACGAATCATATCAAAAGGGATCATAGCAAAGGCTTATATCAATCGAATTATATCATAGCAAACGAGTCAAAGTCAAAGGATCAAAGTCATGAGATCAGAACCCTTAATGAGGTAGGGTAGAATATCTGTACCTTAAACCGTCAACGAAACCATATCATAACATAAGAATAGGAAGTCACTCCTTATTCCGCGAATCTACACGAATTAATGATCGGCTTAATAAATTATTTTAAATTAGATTACTCGTTTTAGTCGGCTTTCCATTTAGTAACTTTTCATTTTTTTAGTAACTTGCCAAATATAGTAACTTCAAAAAATAGTAACTTTAGGGCAAATATCCATAGTTAGTCAAATTAGGGTTAAATGTGACAACTTATCATAATTTAGGGTTTATAGTGCAACTTACCAAAGATTAATGTTTAAAGTGTAAATTTAGGTTTTAATCAAATCTTAATATTGTTATAACTAAAGACATTGTTTAAAATTATAAAGCATGATAGCAAAAGACCTTGTATGTACTGGTAATTACATACATTTTCTGTACACATATATTAGAAATGTATAATGTTGTCACATAAAATTCAATTTATAATACGCAAATTATACATACTATATTATATTATGACTTTTCTTTTGAAATAACCATTCAGTCAAGTTCATATAAAAGACATGATTCTAATTTTATGCCATAAGATTGCTACGTGTTAAACGTCCAAAACCACGACTTAAATACAGTACTCGATCTATTACGATAGTATTTTCCCATGCATGCACACGTACCATCACAAACCAGCATTTAAATCCCCATTTCTAAGTATATTTCGACATGCATGGTTTTATATATAGTTTTCAGATATTCTTAAGCCGAAACGAAGATCGATTTTATATAATGAAAATAGTACGTCATATTTTAATAAGACTCTTATTGTGTTATGTGTATCAAATCCTTTATAAATACGTAGTCGAAAGACACCGGTTACTTTATAAGATATAGCAGAAAAACATGATTAAGAATTTACGTAAGTACATGAGTTGTAGATTAAATATACCTCGAAAATAAGATAGATCAAAACCGAAACACGAACATGAATACGAAGCCATTCAAGAACGAACACGAGAAACAATGAGACACGATCGAACTGAAACACGAATAGCCAAAGTACAATCGCGAATCGACACCTTAATCCCACACGAACTCGAACTGAATCCAAACGCGAGCCACAACCCGAACCAAACTCGAACAAGAACAAATGAAGAAGCCAAAACTCTTGGGCTGAATAACGAGAGGATCAAAAGGCCATAAACCAAACAACCCACAGGATCTTGATTGCTAGTTACGAACCCTTCTCTTTTCTTCTTGCAACAATACAGAATGGTTTTCGATTTCTTGTTGTGTGTCGTTAAAGAGAGGAGACAAAGATACTAAATGGTTTTTAGAGAGAGTTTGAAAGAATAAAATACACCATACGATTTAGGAAATTAATGAAAACGTATAATATGCTCTCAAAATAGATGGGTGTTTAATGGTCTTTGATTAGGTTCGGCTATAATGTGTTAAATGGGGGGCCGAATTCTAAGGAGATTGGTAATTGTGATTGGCGATAAATTATGGCCTGACAAAAGGGTGACAGGGCGAAAATCATGAGGTGATTGAGGAGATTAATTGTCAAATATGCTTACCATAATTCAATAACGTATGTGTGTACAAATAAAATATAGATCGGTCCTATACAACGTGTATGTGGTGTGATATGTAACATTTATTTAACTATAGGTTTTATTATTCGTATAATGTTCACGAGACTTATAAAAATTCAATTTATATGGAAATCTTGGTAAGACGGATTTCCGGGTTACAATTCTTCCCCTCTAAAAAGAAAATTTTCGTCCTCGAAAATTGAAATCGCGAAAGTTAAACTGAGTCATAGTAAATCACAAAAGATCGTCACAAATATCCTCACGCTCAGGGAGGTTCTTCCAAAAGAATCTTCACAAATAGAATGTTTTCTCATGACTCGATCCCAACAAACTTGGATAGCCCCAGGCTCTCCACAGAACATAAATCGTAACAAATCGAATCCAATAAATGTTAAACAAATGCGTAGCAGATGACAGATGATAGATTATAGTTGGGATCCTACAAGGAGATACACTAACCACATATACCTACGAGGCACGCACAAAGATAGTATTAAACGAGAAAGCTCATCAACTCCTACTGAATTCTGAACGAACCAAGGAACTTGCTAAAGTCGAAGGAGTGCAAATCGAATCATCAAACTTATCAAGAGCCTCATAAAAAGATGGGCAACATATTCATACTGACGTTCCAAATCACGAATCAGAGTATCAAAACGTATCAAAGGCATAATATAATGGGTAGAATAATCATATGAATAAGAATGAATCCAAGATCTAATGCCTCGCGAACCAAAACTTCCTCAAATGCCAAAAATGTCTAATTCTTCTGTACATCTTTTGAAAGTGCGAACCAAACTGCGATTCTCTGCCACGATCACTGCGGTGCGCCAGGTAGCTTGAATAATTTCATGTCGAAAGAAACCCCTACCGATCTTCCAGGCAAGTCGTCCTAGTCAATGCTCTACTGTAACTCCACTCGTGTTGTCCTTCCTCCTGCTCGTGGAAATCTCCGATGTAGTCACCACCGTCTTCATACCATCCCTTCCAGCTCTAGCTTCAAGACTACATATATTAGTACAACTAAGATGAATAGAGTTGATAGATCTGTGTGCTTCACTTCAACTGCTTCCTTCCACCGTAGAAATTCAACACCGAAAACGAAGATGATTCTCGTGTTTCTCTTTCGTCTCTGAACACACTATATGTCATACTATGACAATTTGTCCAAGTATTCATGAAAGGCATGATTTATCAATTTCATAGGAATAGTCGTAGTGGTAGCCAATACCTTTAGCATTACGACGTTCACAGAGATCACAACGAATACGAAAAGAAATTTCTAAGAACATCTCGTCCTTCACACAAAACATGACACGATTCAGCTTCCAGAAATCAATTCACAACTCATGGTATCATCACTGTTCTCCACGAATAAAACAGAAACACATCAAGGAATACATAGCGAACATTCCAAGCAATCTGAATAACTCTCGAGGCGAGTCTCACCAAACGAAGTAGGCTTCACAACCGCGAGGGATTAACGCACGAGTTTTCAAAACAAAAGTGATCATAAATGATTATCAGGTTGGGAACCATGGTGTAGAATTTGAGTTTCACACATCGACAAAGATGACAATATAACATGACTGTTGGTAGCATCACCATGCTCAGTCAACAAATTTATATCTAGGATAATATCGAATCGAACACCTCCAACGTAAACCGATTGGCAAAATGAAAATCATCTTCAAATATCTCCAGAATGTATCGAACAAATCGGATATTCATGATGAAAGGTCACAAGATTATCTTAGTGATAAAATAGGTAGGGCAAAATCAATAGTGTAGAAGGAATCTCGAAAAGCTTATCACAAGCAAAGGAACTATAGAATGTGTCGTACACATCGGATTCATAAGCGCGCGAATTCTCTGGATGAACGAAAAGGCATCTAAGGAATGACAAACGAATCAAGGGTTGAAGTTCAAAAGATATCGATAACTTCGGAAATGAAACCTATAAGGCATTCTACAGAGTCTCAAGGCACTCTAAACTTATGTTGCGAACCTTGATCAGTCTTCTAAGTCTCCGAAATGAATGATCTAGTAAGAGCTTAACGAAAAGCAAAGGCATAAATCAGAGTAAAGCGGAGGCAAGAAAAACAACGTCTGATCATATATCTACCCAATCCTCACCGGTCATAAAAAGGCTCTTAAGGGGAGAAACTTAAGGCAAAACCTTCCAAAGTTATTCCTAAAGCTTCTAAGGTGCAAACCTAAGGGTCCAAAACTTCACAGGCCATAACTTATGTACTACAAGTCGCAACCTGGGCTCTGATACCATAATTGTAACACCCCAACCCACAAGGGTAGAAATGTCACATTATGGTGCCAAATCAGAACATACAAACGCAAGCGGAAGACTTATAAACATAAAGTTACAAAGATATTCTAAAGGTTACAAGAGAAATACTAACTCTATACAAGAATGATATAAAAATCCAAAGAGAAATCTAATCAAATCCAAAACCAAGTCTAATCCAAGTGTCAATGGGCTTCTAATCATCAGGGTAGTCCACTAACGCTCCTATGCACTCTTCACCCAAACCCAGCTTCCAACCTAAAACCTGCCGCAAGAAAGGAAATGCGGCTGAGCTTAAAAGCCCAGTGAACAGATATATAACAAAGCAAACGGATAAACAAAACGTATACAAGTATGAGAAACAGGATATCATAAACTTCTGCTGAAAGGAATATCATCTGTCAAATGCATAAGAAAATAACTGAACGAATATCATAAATCAAAGGGAAACGAAAAGTTGGGAAAACCTCCCCTTTATCCGTTAAATAAGGGTAGAGTCAGGCTCGTGACTCGAACAAAAACAAGCGCTTCTTTGGAGGCAACCCAAGCTTTATCTGCTTTGTGTGTTTATTTATTTGTTTGTTTGATTTTATTTGCTTCCGTATGTATGTTTTATTTTTATTGTTATTGATTCATGTTTCTAACTTGTGAAAATGCTTTATTTTGTTTTTAACTTCGTCTTAACTACATATAAAGGTATTTTGCAAAAGATAAGTGTAAGGGAAATCCAAATCGGTTTATAAGAACAAATAAACATGAATCATAACAATATTAAATTAACATACATATTAGTAATTGTTTGAGTCAAATGCTTGTATCGAGTCATAATGATATTTTGCAAGATTTCCAGGAATTAAGAATCGAGTTTTTTTCTAGAAATTTTCCGGAAACTTAACATGAAAATCTGTCAAATCACTTCTGACAGCGTCAAGCTCCAGGCTGACGCCGTCATGCTCAATTTTCTGGAATTTTTGAAAGTTTTGTTTTTCTTACGGAATTATAAAATCCTTTATAAAATCTCTAACTTATAAACTCCACGAATCTGCAAAATATTCATTCCACAAGCATTATATCCTTATACATATTTATCCCGCTGATGTTATGCAGGTTTTCGTGTTTTTTTTTCTCAGGTTTAACAGGTTATTTTGGACAAGAAGATGATTTATAATTCGGAAGGGAAGCTTTGAGCATTCATTTTCTTGGAAGAAGATCTAACCATGTTACCACTTTATCCACTGAGCGAATCAGGGGAGTATTTGATCTCATTCTTTTACCTTATTTACTTTTACATCTTGTTATTTGAACATTGGGGACAATGTTCATCTTAAGTGTAAGGGGGGGGGGGTAAATTACGATACCTTAGAGAATGCAATTACGCTTGATTTTTATTTGTTTAATGGTAGATGTGTAATAAAACAGAGAGAAATACCTGTTAGGGCAATTTTAGTGCCAAATTTAAATTTTTTTACAACATTTAGGAGTGAAACTTTGGTCATAATGAGCGTCTCATGGATAGGAGTTATATGACTAGCACAAAACCGTACCACTAAAAAATTTTTCCACCCCAAATATGTGAGGTTCGCCCCTAGAATTGGTAGGAAAAACATTTATGCTATGATGTGTGTACCGGTAGCACTTAGATTCTAGAACTTGTGATGAGAGCGTTTTTCAAGCGGTGAAGCTTATGAACTCGGATCGTTGTCCCAACGAGGGTTGAACTGATCTCGTCACTCAAGATCATGAGATATGTGAGATGAATAAGGTTTTAAAAGATGATTTGGTTTTGTTTATACTACAACGACAATTTAAAATGCAATTAAAGTAAAGGAAAGCGATAAAGTGACACAAAATAAGTAATGAAAACGGTAAATGAATTTAAAAGACAATATGTTTGCAAAGCGACGCGAGTAAGTTTGCTAAGTGTAAGCTAATGGTTTGTGACGAGTTATTTTCCTTTCTCGAGATTAGTTGTCAATTAATCCTTTGAAGAGATAATAACTCTAGACAAGTGAATTAATCGTTCTAAGGTTTTTGTTCTTCGAATAATTAAATCACACGTCTAAATAATCTTAACGATTATTAATCACAAACTTTTAATACTCGCACTTAACTCACAAACTCGGGTTACTAAGCAAACACGATTTAAAACTACTCACGACTCATATTAAAGAACGTAAAGCGACAAAGAAATGTAAATGACTTGTAAACATTAAACGTAATTAAAGTTTAAAACTAAAAACGAAAAGACATAAGACTTAAATAAGAAAACGTGACTAAAAAGATTTAAGAAAATTTCGACAGCATAATGTTTAGATTTAATAAAAATAAAACCTCACTCGATGAAACGATGAGGGAAATAAAAGCCTAACTCGGCTTGTAAAAGAAAGAAATGAAACTAGAAAAGAAATGAAAAAGACCAAACTCGCTATAATACTTGAAACCATACTCGCTAACTAGGAGAAAAAGACCATACTCGCAAGAAGTGGAAAGGATTCCCATACTCGCTAGAAGTGTTGCCATACTCGCTATCATATGCCATACTCGCTAAAACTATTCGATACTCGCTATAGAAAAGATGATACTCGCTAGGAATGGACCATACTCGCTACCCAAACTCGTAGAACTTGTCCCATACTCGCTATACAAACTCATACTCGCTAAAGTAAGTTTCCATACTCGCTGAAACTTGTTCATACTCGCTAGGACTTTATTCATACTCATTTAAGCTTCTATTTATAGGTCAAGAGCTTGCACAATGTTTGACAATGTTGCACATTTAGCCCTTAAACCTTTACAATTCATGATATTTCACTAAAACTATGTTGCAAACTACTAAACGTTCTTAAACATTAAATGTAACACTAATGTAATCTTGAGGACTCGAGTTGACGTTTCTTCCAAAGGTCTTCAAAAGATTTAAAAGCGACATCTTGCTCAAATGTGGAGGACTTTTCTTGAAATTCTCTTTTGAGCTTCAGTCATGAATTTTTCTTCGAGCCTTTAAGGAATACATTTGTCTTGGGCTTTTCTTAAGTAGATATCATCATTGACTCGGCTTTAAGACTCTCTTTCACATCTCGTGCTCGTTTTAGGCTTTTTGATTGACTTTTATGTCGTTTATGCAATATCCTTTCCTGCACGATCACAAACACAAAAACACGATATCTTTGGCGTTTAACGTTAGTTTTTGGTCTTTTTATCACTTAATCTAAGGTCAAAAGTATGTGTAAAAAAGCACATACCAACTTGCGATAGGACCATCCCGAATCCACAAGTGAGACTACATTCGTGTAGTTAGATTTACTACATGATAAGAGGCATTAGGATTAACCCATTGTTTTACACCTGTGTTTTTGTTATAATTACATTGACTTCATTGGTCAAGTAATTCTCCCACACCTTTGTGTTGTACCCATCTTTGGTACACGATACCCCTAGTACACCC
>LBNU01001777.1:54425-84909 GCA_014162995.1 Artemisia annua | reverse complement strand
TCACGGGCTTTACTTAAGCAAATTTCATCGTTGACTCGGCTTCTTGACTCTTTTCCAAATCTCGTGCTCGTTTAGGGCTTTTAGGTTGATTTTGATGTCATTTATGCAA
This sequence comes from Artemisia annua, assembly GCA_014162995.1. Classification (NCBI taxonomy): domain Eukaryota; kingdom Viridiplantae; phylum Streptophyta; class Magnoliopsida; order Asterales; family Asteraceae; genus Artemisia; species Artemisia annua. The sequence goes on along the minus strand of LBNU01001777.1, from coordinate 84,800 downwards.
TATCCTTTCCTGCACAGTCACAAACACAAAAACAAGATATCTTTGGCGTTTCACGTTAGTTTTTGGTCTTTATAACACTTAAAGTAAGGTCAAAAGTATGTGTAAAATAGCACATATCAACTAACATTTGTTGTTTCGTCAATTCGTGGGTCAATTCTGAGTCGAGCTCGCACAAGATACGACTTTTGACATCATATTTTAATCACTTTTCTTCTTCTCCCCCTCAAAAATAGCATATCAAATGTTGTTTTTGTAAATGTTTTGATTAAAATATGCCTTTTTGAGTCTTATGAGGAGAAATCAACAAGACTTTAAGATTTAAAAAACGATGTTTGAAATCAAGTACTCCTCCTCAACAAGTGATTACTTATTGAGGTGTAATACTTGTCTTTTGAGAAGAATTGTAGAAATCATGAAAAGTTTGTTAATTCTACTCAAAAGTAAGAAGCCTTCGCTCCTTATATTAGGATTGAGGCACTGATGCGTACCACAGGGTCCTTTAAATACAAAGTGCGGGTTGTACATTGTTATGTGTGCACAAGCCTTAATAATTACAAATCAAATCAAATAAATGAAAATATATTGAACTTTTGGTACCGGAAGAATGTAAGCTGAAGTTCATCAGTCGGCTATGCATCAAAGTCTGTGAACTGTGGATCTGGTCATCTAAATGTCAAGACCGGAAATGAAGGACGAATACCAATNCCCCTCCACATATGCTTATGAATGTTTTCAGAAATTTGCATATGCGGGAAGAGTTGGCATTTTTTGAATTGATCCAATCTTAATAGACATATACCCGAGGGACACGTTTACGTTGCTTAGTTAAAGGGATGCATTATCAGTTTTTAGGTGATAACTAGCCCTAATAACTAACTTGAAGTTGTTAACATTCCTAAAAGGAAGTTAGACCCATCAAAGTAAACATCTAGAAAGAGTTTCTCGAAACGGTACTTTCTACTCGGATAAATCCTTTCGAATACTAACATTTGTTGTTTCGTCAATTTGTGGGTCAATTCTGAGTCGAGCTCGCACAAGATACGACTTTTGACATCATATTTTAATCACTTTTCTTCTTCTCCCCCTCAAAAATAGCATATCAAATGTTGTTTTTGTAAACGTTTTGATTAAAATATGCCTTTTTGAGTCTTATGAGGAGAAATCAACAAGACTTTAAGATTTAAAAAACGATGTTTGAAATCAAGTACTCCCCCTCAACAAGTGATTAATTATTGAGGTGTAATACTTGTCGTTTGAGAAGAATTGTAGAAATCATGAAAAGTTTGTTAATTCTACTCAAAAGTAAGAAGCCCTCGCTCCTTATATTAGGATTGNATTTATTACTATTTTACTTTCTAGTTTTGTAGTAATTATAGACTTATAGTTCCTAAATAGTTAGCAATAGATTCTTTGGTTTTTCACCAATGGTAAGTCACTACGCAATGCCCACGAGTAGGATATAGTTTCAGGAATTCTAGGTTATCCTTTAGCATTCCAGTCACCTGATGAGCCGATTATGGCATATGTCTAGATTATTGAGGTGTAATACTTGTCGTTTGAGAAGAATTGTAGAAATCATGAAAAGTTTGTTAATTCTACTCAAAAGTAAGAAGCCCTCGCTCCTTATATTAGGATTGAGGCACCGATGCGTACCACAGGGTCCTTTAAATACAAAGTGCGGGTTGTACACTGTTATGTGTGCACAAGCCTTAATAATTACAAATCAAATCATATAAATGAAAATATATTGAACTTTTGGTACCGGAAGAATGTAAGCTGAAGTTCATCAGTCGGCTATGCATCAAAGTCTGTGAACTGTGGATCTGGTCGTCTAAATGTCAAGACCGGAAATGAAGGACGAATACCAATGTAGCTTTCCAACCTTCTGATCTGTTGACGACGGTACAGCCTCTCTTCAATGGTATGGACAAAGTTGCGTATCATTCTGCGTCCATTAACTTTCCACCTTGTTTCTCGACCTTCTTTCAACCTCTTCTTCTCACCATCTAACCTTTCTGCCAATCCATCACGAACTCTTAGAAGTTTCTCGTCACAAAACTTTGGAATTTCATCGAACCGCATAAGATGAAGTTTATTCTTCTTGTTGAGGTAGATGATTCCGAACGATGGTTGTTGCACGAGAGTATACTGTGATAGCTCTAGAATTCCTGGAAATATGAGTTGTGGTTTGGTGAGGTTGATGGTGTTCTGATAACTCTCCACGCCTGGTTGAAGATCTTCCACCCTTTCTTGAATTATAACCCGTCTGATGTAGAGTAGTAGAGACGCGATGAAGTTGTATTGAGTTTCCCTTGGAAAGTTAAGCATTTTTCTTTGAACCTCTCCAAATACATGTCTTCAATGTCATTCAGGTTCAAATCTGGGAAGTCTGCTTCACAAAACTTGTACTTCTTCTCGTCTAGTCTCTTGACGACGATTTCCTTCATGAAGGCGTAGTTGAATCTTTTCTCTTCCACGATCTCCATTATGGCAACGATACGAAGCGGTTGCTTCACATTTTCACTGGACATGAGATGTAGTCTGTGGGTATAGCCAAGCTTTCGTTTTTCCGGCCAGTGTTGAATACCGAGAAGAGCTTCTCTGTTGTATGTGACAACTGATTTGTAGTAGATTGGTGAAAATGTCAGGTAGTTCATATCGGGCTGCTGGAATTGAAAGTGTCAATGAAGATGCATATCGTTCCTTTGAAGTTTTGTGAGCGTGTTGGAGATATCGGAAGTCGTTGTTGAAGAAGTTTCTGTAAGGGATCTTGGGTCTATCTGGAAAGCCTAGTAGAGGCAACGGTTTTGTCCAATCTGTGAAGTAAGGTGTCTTCTTTTCTGTGTCGACATTTGATTCAGGGTTGAGCCAGTCGAATGAGCCGGATAATGCGCAGGCTATGTTCTCCATATGGTAATCAAGTTCGACTTTATTTCCTGACCTTTTCTTTAGAAAGTCCGTAGCTTCACGGTTGATCCTTCTCAGTTCTGCTTTTGACAACCGTTCAACTTGAAGACCCGACATAATACTCTGAGTCATCTGCAAAGTATTTCCAGGCATTGGTTCTTCAGTCTCAAGTGATGGTTGTGCTTTGATCATTTCGGTCAACCAATCAGAATTAGGAGCTTCGTCCACATCTAGCCATGAGAAGTGAGTGGTCTTTTGCTTCTTTTTCTTTGACTTTGACGACTGCTTCTTCTCTTTAGTCTTTGTTGTAGATGATGGACCAGCTTGAAATTCAGGAATTTCTGATTCGTGAATTGCTGATTCTGGTTCTTCCTGAGTATCAGCTGGTTGAAACATAACATGTTCTTCTGATTGTGTCGGACTGGAGCCGGATGCTGGAGCTTGTTGTTTGGAAGGAGGAGCCTTGGAAGTCTTGTGCGGCTGTTGTGAAGAGGATGGTCCTTTTGATTTCTTTGACTTCTTGCTTTTAGGATCAGAATCAGGATCATCATCTTTCCTTGGTCGTTTGTGCTTGCCGGCTGCTTCCTTGCATGATTCTTTCGAGGCAATGGTTTGAAGTGCCTCGAACATTGTTGACTCTTCAGGATTTTTGTCCTCCTTATTCCTTAGCTTTGCAGCTAACAGGGCTTGAAGTTGTTCGGTTGAGAGTTCATCTGGAGATGGAGGAGCTCTGTCGGTGCTAAGGTAGAAAGGAGTGGACTCAAGCATACGCTCGATGCTGTGTTTGTTCCTGGAGTTCAGCTTTGTACGAATCGGCTCTATGAGTTCAGACACAGCTGGTGTAGCAATTGCAGCAAGATTATCATGAAGATATTCATTGGTGTATTCCTTGATCATCCAACCCATGTCAGCACACATAAGCTTGTCGACAAGTGCATTTGCTTCCTGGAGATCTTTGACTTGTAAAGTCAAAGTTTTGACCTGTTGTGAGAGCAGTTGGACTTGGTCATTAAGGTCTCCAGTTTGATGTTGTGTCTCCTTCCTTGCCAAATCAAAAGCTTTCTTGATCCGTTTTGATGCTGTCAAAGATGCTTTGCCTCCCTTTCGTTTCTTGATTGATTTGCGTTTGGATGTTTTTTCTTTTGGTGGTGGTGAAGAGTGATGTGATGATGATGATGAAGATGATTCATGCTCTGGTTCTGATGGAGGAGGTGAGGGATCCCTTGGAGGTGTGCCTGATGGAGTCGGGGGATTCTGTGAAGATGAGTGCGGAGGACTGTTGATAAATTGATCAGTGTCAATGAGTTCTTCATCTTGATCTAGTCCACGGAGCAATCTAAAATCCATCCGGTCGTTCAACTAATTCCCAAACTTCAAGACGTTTGAATTGGTTGAATTCCTCTTGCATTGATTCAATCCAGTTCTCGTAAGTGAAAGCTTCTTTAATATTTTTAGGTTCTTCATGACTAACTGTTAGAGCATAAATGCAATGTTCGGCATCGGAGAGAAGTTTTTATCTAGTCATAACTGGAGCTGTTGGATGACCAATAATGTTGACAATTGGATGGTCACGAGTCCAATGATGTGTTGAAGGGTGAGGGTTATGAAACTGCTGCATATTAGTTGGTTCCAAGTTGCGTGTTGACGACTCAGCAATATCTGAAGGGTTCGGAGTCGGAGCAAACGGATTGAAGAACGCATTTGGATCATAATTTGCAGGTTCGGGTACTTGTAGTTGGTTCAAATCTTCAATTGGGTTGTCGGTGTTGGAAGCGGTTAGTACTTCTATTGTTGGTGATTCAGTCGGGGGTGCATCAGGTGTTACTATTGTTGTTGTAGTAATCGTTGTATCAGGTACTTGAATATTATCAGGTTGAGCAGCGGAACTAGTGGATACATCTGGTGCACATGTCTCAAATGAATCATCGAACAAAGGAGAAAACAATGTTTCCAATTCTCGACGAGTTAGTGACAACGGTTCAGCTGAAGAATCTGGAAAGTTTAGACGGTTGGTTGCGGGTCCTAAGCTGTTTTGCTCAGAAGCCATTTCTGTGAGCTCATCGAAATTAGCATGGATAGTCTCCTGAATCTCTCTAGTACGACGGTTGTAGATTCGAAATTCTTTTGAGTTTTCACAATATCCAATGAAGATATCTACGTCAGCCTTTGCTTTAAGTTTTCCAAGATCATCACGATCATTATTTGGATAGCATAGAGAACCAAATACATGAAAGTGTTGTATGTTAGGCTTTCGTGTGTGAACAATTTCATACGGTGTGACTTTGTGATGTTTATTGATCATACAACGATTTTGAGTGTAACATGCGGTAGAGACGGCTTCCGCGCAAAGATAATCTGGTAATTGAGCATTAATGAGCATCGTTCGTGCGGCTTCCACTAACGTTCTGTTGCGTCTTTCGACCACTCCATTTTGTTCAAGAGTCCGTGCAATTGATGTTTGATGTTCAATTCTAACTTTCTCAAAGTATGCACGAAGAGTTTGATTCTTGAATTCAGTTCCATTATCTGTTCTTACAATCCTGACTGTGTTGCGAAGTTGAACCTGAATTTTCGTGAGAAAGGTGATTATCATCGATGGAGATTGATCTTTGCTTCGAAGAAAGTAGACCCAAGTCCATTTGGAGAAGTCATCGACTATCACAAGAATGTATCGTTTCCCATTAATCGTTTGTACTCGCATTGGGCCACATAATTCCATATGAAGAAGTTGAAGAACATGATCGGTACTTGGTTCTGGTTTAGAACTTAGATGTGCACGTTTTCTCTTTCCTTGTTCACAAGCGGGACATAAGTAATCTTTTGTATATCTGAACCTTGGAAGACCGTCAACTAGTTTATGGCGAGCAAGATCAGTCATAGTTCTGAAGTTGAGATGTGACATGCGTTGGTGCCATAACCAGGATTTTGTGGATTCAGCCATTGAAAGTAGACAAATGGGAGAGGAAGCGGTCATGTCGGACATTGAAATTGTATAAAGACTGTTTCCACATGTGCCGGACATGAGATCATTTCCTTGTAGATCACGAACAAAGCATGTTTTCTCCCTGAATGCAACTTCCAGATCACTATCACAAAATTGACCGACTGAAAATAGATTGTGACCGAGGCCTTCAACATAATAAACACGACTAATTTCGATATTCCCACTGACATAGTCCCAATATCCCATAATTGCAGCGAAATGATCATTCCCGAATCTGACAGTACCAATGAACTTTGAGACAAAGTTTCTTAACAGTTTAAGATTGCCTGTCATGTGTAGGGAGCATCCGCTATCAACAATCCAGAGAACAATTTGCACCACCTGCATCACATGAAAGAGACGACGATGGTACAATGGTAAGGGTGGAACCCGAAGAAGTTGTGGGTTCCGTTGGGTTAGAAGCACACATATTAACAATTTTAGGAATCCATTTAAAGTTATGTGTTCTTTGTAACCAACGTTGCCAATTCCAACTAGATTTAGCCTTTTTCTTAGTGAATTCGCTAAGTGATGGCATGTTCCTAGGGTTATTATTTGCAACTAGTGGGTGGACTACATCATTCTTAGAAACTACACAAGGCATAAGTCCTAGCACAGATTTTGAAAGATTAGTGGGCCTAGATTTCTTGCCTGATGTATGTTTCTTAAAACGAGATAAAAGAGAATTCGCAACACATTTAGAATGATCACCAGATAACATACTTTTACGACAAAATACACATGAAGCATCAACATTCAAAGCATTTAAAGGTTCATCATTCGTTACACCACGATTAGGATTACAATTTGCCAAATCAGAATCTAAATCTAGTGCAAGATGAGTATTATTCAAAGTCCTAGGGTGTTCTTCTACTTTAGAGGCTTCTAGTGTTTCTCTTCTACGTTGCAAGATCCTATTCTTCCTTTTCATATGTTTATGCTTGGATCTGCTAACGCTATGAGTGACAACTATTCCTGTAGAAGTGGAAGGATCCATATTAGACTTATGAGTGTGTTGTTCTACATTGGTTATGTATACTGAGTACATTCCTGGTGCAATAACTTTAGTGTTGACAGATTTTCCTTTTTCAAGTTCACGTATTTTCTCTTTCAACTCAATGATAATGTGCATTTTATCTTGAATTTCACTGTCTAGCTTTCTGTTTGAATAGAAATAATTATCTCGACTCTTTTGCCAATAGTCTGTAACTTCTTGCAATTCTGCAATTTCCTTTTCATATTTTGAAATTTGACTTTTTAATTCCTCGTTTTCTTTTTGAAAGGATGTGGAAGTTTTAAGACTTTGCAATTCTAATTCAAAATCCAGACTTTGGTTTTGACACCATTCAAGCTTTTTGTTGAGTTGGAAACTCTCATTTGAAAGTTTGTTTTGCACATCATCATTGTGTTTTCGGAGATTAACGTTTTCATCTTTTAATGTCTCAATTTGTTTAGATAACAACTGATGCGCGTAGATTGCAACACGCACTAAGTTTTACCTCTCGAGAAGCTTGCAATCCCCACCAGGCAGTGTACCTGACCGATGTAGTATAGTGAAGTGGCAAGTACCGGGGGATTGATCGTTCTCTCACAGGGAATAGTGTTCGTTAGGCTAAANNNAATGATCACCAGATAACATACTTTTACGACAAAACACACATGAAGCATCAACATTCAAAGCATTTAAAGGTTCATCATTCATTACACAACGATTAGGATTACAATTTGCCAAATCAGAATCTAAATCTAGTGAAAGATGAGTATTATTCAAAGTCCTAGGGTGTTCTTCTACTTCAGAGGCTTCTAGTGTTTCTCTTCTACGTTGCAAGATCATATTCTTCCTTTTCATACGTTTATGCTTGGATCTACTAACGCTATGGGTGGCAACTATTCCTGTAGAAGTGGAAGGATCCATATTAGACTTATGAGTGTGTTGTTCTACATTGGTTATGTCTACTGAGTACATTCCTGGTGCAATAACTTTAGTGTTGACAGATTTTCCTTTTTCAAGTTCACATATTTTCTCTTTCAACTCAATGATAATGTGCATTTTATCTTGAATTTTACTGTCTAGCTTTCTGTTTGAATAGAGATAATTATCTCGACTCTTTTGCCAATAGTCTGTAACTTCTTGCAATTCTGCAATTTCCGTTTCATAATTTGAAATTTGACTTTTTAATTCGTCATTCTCTTTTTGAAAGGATGTGGAAGTTTTAAGACTTTGCAATTCTAATTCAAAATCCAGACTTTGGTTTTGACACCATTCAAGTTTTTTGTTGAGTTGGAAAATCTCATTTGAAAGTTTGTTTTGCACATCATCATTGTGTTTTCGGAGATTAACGTTTTCATCTTTTAATGTCTCAATTTGTTTAGATAACAACTCAACGTCATCACAGTGATCATCAACAAGCATAGAAGTACCAGATTCATAAAGAGAATTCATAATCACAGAAATTATATCAGCACTAATAACATGTTCCAAGAGTCAATCAGCTTCTTTTTGTAAAAATTGATTTCGACGTTTTTGGTTTAAAATCGCTTGTTCAGATTCTTGAAAAACATCTATGATGGTTTCGACTTCCCTGTTAAGTTCCTGTTCCCATTTCTTAGCATATGAATGCAAACGTTGAAGACTTTGAGTAAATTGAGTTTGTAACATTTCCCTTCTTTCTTTCGCAACAGGGGAAAGAAAGTTGGCAACAGTGAGTTCAGAATTCTTTTCAACAGCATATTCCATTGATTGGATCTCAGTTGTGAAAAATTTATAGTACTGAAATAAAGTAGAGTCAGTTAACATGCTTAGCTTCTTTTGTAAATCGTTGTTTTTCTAAAGTATTGTCTCTAAACATGTTTCCTTATCTGCTTTTGCTTTGAAAAAATTGAGTTTATGATTTACAATGCTCCAGTGCTCTTGTTAATTCAACGTTTTTGTCTCTCAACCTTGCATTCAGTGCTTGACACTGGATATTTTGATTTTAGCTGGTCATAAGTATCATTCTCCATACGGCGTCTGAATCAGACAAAAGCTCATGTTGTTCAAGTTGATCATTGTTATCTTGTGCAGTTGATATAATTGTTTCATCAAATGTAACAACTAGGTTTATTGGATTATCATCAAATAAAACCACTGTGGACATTTGATCAGTTATATGAGTAGATAACGTAGAATCAGATTGAACAACTTGTTCATTGTCTGAGATAGAATTAGACGGAGAACTACTGTCATGTATCAGGCATGGATAAGAATCATGTGCTTGAGCAGCAGTGTCATAGATTGGACTGGAATCACTTACCTGGAGTTCATGTGTGTCAGCCATTAGCAGCATATCAACAGTTCCATCTGAGTTATCCATGACAGGAGCATAAGAGGCGTTGTTTGTCACTGTATGATTATTATCAGTAGTGGAGTTGTCAGCTTCGTTGTGAAGTGCCGAGAGATATGCATGCAGATAGTGTGTACTTTCATGAGATCTTCCAGATGTTGTTTCCACATGAGTAGTATCATCTTCCAGCTTGAACAAGTTTGTCAGACGCGATTCCAGATAGCTATGAAGAGTGATTTGTGGAGCAGGGAGGATGCTTTTCATGAATTTCCTTTGGAGACAAGACTGTAGAAGCTGATTCATTCGTAGGTCATTGTGTGACTGATGCATGACTTCAAGATGTTTCCATATTTCATGAGCACTAGCTTCAAAATCCAAGGTAGAATAGATGGAATTTGGAAGACCTAGAGTGATGTACCAACTTGCTTGGTAGTCAGCAACATGTTGGTTTAGGTCATGGCCAGTCAAAGTATCTTTGGTTTGTAGTTCAATGAAGCCTGTTGAGTCAGCAATGAATTTCATTTGATATGGTCCTTGAAGAATTGATTTCAGTATGAGATCAGCGTGTGGACAATCAGCAACCCATTGTAAGAATCGTCGTTTCCAAGTATGGTAGTTTCCATTAAGCAATATAGGAGGATTTGATTCATTACCAAAGTGTAATACATGACGAGGGTCGGTACTGTGACGTGGAGTATAAGGAGAGTTTGAGTACGGTAGTTGAGACATGATGAAAGACTTGTGTGTAAATGGATCTTGTAGAAGGTATAAGTGTTATGCCAAGCCTTGACAACTTTCCCAAGTGTGTTCTTGAAACTTTGTTGAAGAATATCTCGAAAAGCAGTCAAAGTCCAAAGTTCTCGATAAATTACCTAAGTTTTCGAATATTAACAAAATTTCTCGAAAAAAATACAATTATCGAGAAAAATTTTAAGATTTTTCGAAATCTTTGAGTTTTCTGAGTTTAGCAAAGTTCTCGAAAATAATGAAAAAGATTTCGAAAGTTTTTCAAAGATCTCGAAAATCAGAAGATTTCGAAACTTTAGAAAAGTTCTCGAAAAGTTTCAATTTTTCGAAAAAATTACAACAATTATCGAGATTATACAAGCTCGATAATATCCAACAAGTCGAAGTGTTTTCTTTCTTATAAAAGAGAGAAAAGCACTGAGTAAGCAACGGAAACACCTTAGGAGCAACGAACAAAGATCTCGAAAGTTTAGGGTCTAAGGATTTCGAAACTTTGTCAAAAGTTGGCAGATTTTTGTTTTTGTAAAAAGCAATCCAAAAACACGTTTTTAATCCAAGATTCTTGTACAACTAACCTTAAAATGATAAAATCTTAAAGAAAGTTGTAAACTTTAACAAATTTTCAAAAATTTGAAAATTTTCGAAAAATTGTACAAAAGTACGAATCAAAATTTTTTGAGAAATTTTGAAACTTTGTTGGTTGTTTGAGTTTGTAAAACAAGTTTTGATGAAAAAGATGTGATAAAAACACGAAACAAACAAGAACGTAACAAACTTTATCAAAAAATAACGACTAAAAAAGTTGTTTATGGTTCGTTAGCAAAGATTACACCTTCTTCTAGCGATTGATACCACTTATTAGGTCACCATATTGTAAACACAAGTATTGATTTGATAGAAATAAGATGAGAAATAGAGTTTGGTTGGTTAGATCAAATATGAAGAATAAAAGTGCAACAGTTTTCTTATGAAAATGAAATAACCAACAAGTGTAAGAAGATACATAAGGTCCTATTTATAGGTGAGGAATAGGGCAACATTCCCTTCCTCCCTATCATTCTATTTCGTGTGGGCTTGAGGCCCATTGGACACTTAGTGGTCTTACACATAAAACATAAATAACTTAAGTAATTTAGCAACCTATTACATTTACTGAAATAACCGAGACTTGATTAAACGTTGATAAACTTAGGTCCTAACACTTGGTTCGTAACTAAAACGGGGCCGTATGCAGCATAAAATAAGCAAGATATATACCAAAAAAAATGATCTAATAGCGCGTTAAGACACTGGAAACCAAAACACATATGTTGTAGTCGGTAGATGATGAGTGGGTGAAACCAAATTTCTGGAAATTCTAGAATGATAGTGAGTCGATAGAGACGATCCATTTATCATAAATCAAACCAACCAATGTAGCAGCAGGCTGCAAAACATAACGCACTAAAAATGATACCTGTTCCTCATACTCTTTGGTGTATTGCTTAGCCCTGTTAATAATCAACTTCCTGTTAGCCGCATTCTTCTTCTTCAAAAGCTCACCCTCTTGCTTCTTCGCCAAAGCCTATTCCTTGCTTCATTTTTGCTTCTTCAATACGGAGTCAGGAACCAATTGTACCTAAGTTGGATCTATATCAAGAAATCGTTAATTAAAAATGAAAGCAAAAAGTTCTTGTGAAACCTTCCGTCCGATACTCCAATTGCAAGAACTTTTAAATCAACCTTCCTCTTCCTGCAAATAATCATCAATTTAAATCGTTAGATTATATAAATAAAAAGAATAAAAAAATGGGGAAAAAATCTTCTTACATCTCAGGAATTGTTTGAGATACAATTCAAAAGGCGGTATCGAATCATTTCCATATTACAATTTCGACAGCAAAACACCAATTAGTTTCTTCAATCGATCAAATAAATAGATTACCGTAACTTATTTTTGGAGTTAACTGTGTATGTGTGTTTTTTGAATCGGAGAGGATGATTTGATTTCAAAGGATATGGTTTAGAAAATTATTAGCTATTCGGTTACAAAGGGTTGAATCATTGATTAGCTAACAAAAATAAGAGCATTGATTTGATTTTTTAGAATGAGTAATTGAATGAGTTTGTTGCTGAGTTTTTGATGATAAGGCGTGAAGAGTAGTAGCATAAGCATGTTGTACGCATTAAACACGCGACCAATTAGAATCGAGAAATGTCAGAAAATTAATTGCAATGGATCTTCAAAGGCTTGTAAATTATTCTTGTTTATTAAATAGCATAGATATAGATAGATATTCTTATCTTAAACATAAAAAAAAAAAAAACTAAAAAAGAACATTAATACATAATAAATACATGATAAATATGCATAATGATTTAAAAATCAAATAGAAATAACCATACGAAATATGGCTCAAGTAACTGTCATCATAAACTAGTAATAATTCCCGCGCACGCGCGGGTTTATTTTCAAAAATTTTTTGAATGATATATTTTTATTTATTAAATTTAATTATATTTGTTTATTATTAAAGATAATCATTTAAAAGTTTAATCCTTTTGTTAATTACATCTTATCTATATTTTTTTGTATTTATCTTCTATATGTGTAGTATATCAACAAAATGAATTTATAAATATTTAAATTAAAAAATAATAATTAAAATATTATTTAATAAGGAAATATTCTTTTTTTCCAAATACGAAAGTATCCACTAGAGGTTTTGTTTTATTATATAAAAGATGGTATCAAACTGTTTACATTGTGCATCAAGGCAATCATTATTGGACAAGTATTTTTGGGTCAAGTATTTTTAGCTTATGACCCATTTGGTTACGTCAATTGGATTGTTAAGTAAAATACTGGAATCTATACTACATATAAAGCATGAATAACTCTCTCTCCAAAATTTTAAGACTTACAAGAAATTAAGCAAAGTTTACAACACTTTAATGCACCCAGTTTTCAGAATTACAACAAAGTAAGCATACTGTACAACAAAATAAAGCATGATGTCATTTTAAGACCAAAATTCTATCAAAAAACATTAATGCTATTAAAAACACCCCTTCACAAAAAATTACAGCCGTTTAAGCACAATGTACAATAGCTGTAACCAATTTTCAGATTTACAACAAAATAAGCATAGTGTACAACAAAATAAACATGATGTAATTTTCATACTTATTTTCAGACTTACAACATTAATGCTATTAAAGTGGTCAATGTTATTAATGACTATAATGACTATTAATTACAAGAAAAGAAACATAGTGTACAACACTTTAATGCACATAATTTTCAGACGTACAAGACAAGAAGTATATTGTAAAACAAAACACCACATTAATGTTATTTAATGTAGTCAATTATTTAACTGGTCAATAAATACAATTAATACAGTTATTAAAACAACTCCTTACAATTAAAATACAATTATCAAGCATATTGTACAACCAAATTAAACACAATTCATGCATTAAATTTCACTACTACAAATAATAAAGCACATTATACAAATATTCAAGCCCGAACGGGCAACGGGCCAAATGGGCTTGAGCCCGAACGGGCGCGGACCAAACGGGCTCGAGCCCGAACAGGCACGGGCCAACGGGTTTGAGCCCGAACGGGCACGGGCTATACAAAATTCTTGATATCCGTAAATTTATTGTCAAAAACAACATAATAAACTAAAATACATTATTCATCAAAAAAATTTATTTCAGGGTACCCGCCGCTGCAATGCGCGGGTACCCTGCAGTATCATTAAAAACATAAACTAATTTTTAGTCCATAACTTGAAATTATGTGAATTTTCAGTTTTTACATCTAAATTGGTAACAGCCTTACAATAATGATGTCATCCATTTCCACCATACTTGTAACTGCCAATTTCAGTATTAAAAAGCTCATTTCAACCATTAGTAACAAAATGAGTGGGGTAATCGCGCGTTGCTGCGGAAATGTTGTGCTTAATCTAAACTCGAAATAAACCGGTTGTCCAATTATAATTTTTGTTATTAAGGACTATATATTTAAAATAGTGAACGGCAAGTACTATTTTTGTAAAGTATTTTTGAAAATAGAATAATTATTTTACGGAAAAAGTCCCTAAAGTTATCGCCATTTTGCAAAGTTAGTCCTTAGGGACTAACTTTGTATTTGAAAGTGACCGACTAACATTGTATTTGAAAGTGACCCATTAAGGACTAAATTTGAAAATGACCGATATACCAAAGGACTATTTTTTGAAAATTAATTCTGGAAATAATATGTTTTTTTTTACTGAAAAATTCCTTAAAATTATTGACGCTTGCATCGTTAGTCCCCGAAGGACCAACCTTGCAAAGACTGTTACACCTTAGAGACTATTTTGCAAACGGGTACTGTTTCGTCAACTGTAGCAGCTACAGTTCTACAGTAAGTGGTTCCCCCTTTTAGTATCTAGATATAATGCATTTCATTAGTAATCTCCCTATACATTAATACAAATCTGTAAAAAAAAGTTATCAGTTATTCGTAAAGTTATTAATATAAAAAACGTACAATTCAAAAATATTTGCTCGCCGCAAAATTAGTCACCGGGTACCCGCCGCCGCATTGCGCGGGTACCTTGCTAGTTTGACTAATAGGACTGCACTATTTTGCAACATGCAAAATTGATCTATTTGATTGCTAAATTAAAAGTCAAAATTGAAACAATTTGGTCAAACTAAATAAAATTTTATATAAAAAATAAAAATGCATAAAATACAAGTGTCAATTTTGTAAAAAAAACTAAAAAATGAGTGGTTAATTAATAATACTCTGTTTGATGAATTTAAATAAATTATATGTATTTAAGTAAGTATATTAGTTTCCATGTATTTCTATAACTTTATAAACTAAATAAATACCCGCCCCCTAATTTTATACGTATATTTTTTTAAAGACAACATGTATGTTGTTATTTATAAACTAATGTAAATGCACAGAATTATAATTATAAAATAAAAACACAAGTTACTATGATATGTAAATAAGTAAACGATAAGTACATATACAACTCATACAATTCATATTTAAAAGTTTAATCCACGTGTTCACGGGTTTAAATTTAAATACGGTAAAAAATTATTATTAACAAGAATATAAATCGAAATGAAGACACAGCCTCACGGGCTACTAAAAGATGAAAATAAATACACGAGATTGTACATCTAGGAATGACGCATGTAATTCCTCTTTAAAGTTTAAATAAGGACGAGGCATGCAGAACCCGTGCTACGCACAGGCTTCGAATCTAATTGTTAATCGCGTATTCTTTCTGTGTATTGGCGAGTGTATGCTTAATTATTATTTACTATGTTGTATGAAACGTTTTGACTTTCTTGTATAAAAATTTAAAAATGTTTGATGTTGTTTTGGTTTTGTGGTGTTGTATTTTATAAATGGGCTTTTGGTTATTAAGTTGTGATGGCTTTGTTTCTTTTGGCCTATTACTTATTTGCATGATAAAAAAAATGGTTTTGTTTCTTTTGGTCTATTACATAGCCCTATAATACTTGCGCATTAGATGATTTTTGCATGATAATATGAGCACAATGGGTTGGTCATAGTTTAATGTGCGTTAAATATTTTCTTTGTTAAATTTGTAAGTTAAAGTTTGTGTAATAATGTATATATAATAATGCCACATAAACTGTATAAAAATCGTTACAAACCTTTTTAGCTTCATCTCATTTTATTGTACAACTAATTTCATTGAAAATTAACATTGAAGTCTAACTAATATTAATAATTTTTTTCAATAAAAATTCTAAATAGCTAACCAAATGAATATATTAATTAACACACTATTAATAATTCTTAAAACCTTTGGACTCCGCTATTATGTCTTAAACTTAATTTTTTTAATTTACAACTGGGTTCGAGCAAAAATTATGTACTTTTTCTTTTATATTCATTATTCAAGTTGCATGCTTCCATAAACTAATCACGCTAAAAAGTATCATTTAACCATTTAAATGTTACTTTACATACATGCTCGTGCACATTTTCTTGAATCAATTCGCACATGTGAGCTACATCAATAGAAAACACACATAAATTACTTGTATATGAAACTGCATTAACATAATACATATATCTATATATATTGCATTAGGTTAAATCATCAATTATTCTTGCAACCTTTTCAACTTCATCTCAATCCATAACCAACTTTTAATTCTATACTAATTACTAAATACCATGTGATCAATTCCGGCAAGCCTTGCACTTCCATCTCGATGTTGTATATACTTCACATTAAATGCACCGGTTTTGTTTTTCGATAAAAGTTTGAACTTTTGCTTATGTTTAAAACTCAACTTTTTTATTTGATAGTATAATTTACAAACGGCTTTAAGTTAAAATTATATACTTTTTCCTTTCTATTCATTACTCAATGTGATATTTTTAATATGTCGTATTTTGCTATTATGGCAAACTCATTTAATGGGCGTAAATATTGGTTTCTCACTAATGATTCTACATATAGAAAAAGAAAACACTTTGCGATACGCGGACCTTCTTCTTTTCAATAATAATTCAAGTGCACACGATAAATTCATTCTAATATTTCTCAAAGAGCATTCGAAAGCAACTACTTATATAAACTAATCACGCTAAAAAGTATCATTTAACCATTTAAATGTTGCTTTACATACATGCTCGTGCATATTTTTTTGAATCAATTCGCACATGTGAGCTACATCAATAGAAAATGCACATAAATTACTTGTATATAAAATGCATTAACATAATACATATATCTATATATATGCTTATCTATAACAATCACATAAATATGTAAGAAACAAAGAAAATAGTTGGTATCCCAATCTTTGGTTCCATTTATCTGAGCATGCATGATCTTGTGTGATTTTCATGGTACCTGCGTATGATAACTAAATTAACAAAAAAAAGAAGACCAAGTTAATTACATAGATTTAAAAGATGTGTGAATCATCTCCAAAATGTTGCAAAAGAGAATTTACATACCGCTACCAACAATCAAAGATCTAAAAGATGTTGAATCATCTTCAAATGTACATACTAAATGTGATTTTGGCCGGTTTATATAGGCATGAATTAGGTTAAATCATTAATTATTCTTGCAACCTTTCGCAACCCTTGCACTTCATCTTATCGACTTTTAATTCTATACTAAATGCCATGTGATCAATTCGGGCAACCCTTGCACTTCATCTCCTTTCATGATTGTATAGTTATTATGAGGCTGCATTGAATTCCGAGCATTAGCTATCTTGTACTCTATGCAATCTTGATGCCTACACAATAAATTATAGGACTGAACCTTATAGTATTATAGATGCGTTGAATTTGACCTTCTTGTTGGCGGAAATAAATTTACCTTGCTAGAGAGTATAAAATGACCAGAGTCATTAAATAAACATCTTTAGTACACTGCAAACGTAATTATTGTGCATTTAACCATCTGTAATCTGTTACAAATGTATATAGTTTGAATGCATTGCTTTTTTGTTTCGAATAACATGAACTAGATTGCTTTTATGCTGTTTAAAAATGTAAGGTGTTGTTTAAGTATTCTAAAGTCTGCTCTAAAATTTTAAATTGTTTGTTAACTTAAAAATAAATTTTACATTTTTTTGGATATATTAAACAATAAAAATGTAATATCTCTTTTAATGGAGAATCTTGGGTGGCATGACTAGTCTTTAAAATTTAAATCAGCATGAGAATAATCAAACATGTGATGCCCAGCTTGGATCTGTTATTGATGTTTAGTAGGAGTGGGTAAGGATCCAGTGAGAAGAAAACTTAAAATGAGAAGGATGAGAAATAACTATAACCACACATTTGAGATGCATCGACTTGATTTAGATGCATCTCTATTCATTTAGATGCATCCCAATTAATTTCGAAAGATATTTTGAAGTAAAAACAATGCAAAGTAGTACGAACAACAAATTTGACCCGCAGAGGACGAAAAATATATAATATTCGTCTAACTTGATGAAATGCATCTAATATATGTATATGCATATAATTTTTTGCTAGATAATATATTATGGTGCATCTAAAAGATTAGAGATGCATCTAATTTAAGTTGATGCATCTCAAATATGTGGTTACAGTGATTTCTCATCCTTCTCATTTTAATTTTTTTTCTCATTTGATCCTAAGTCTAGTAGGAGTACTAACTTTACAGGGAGTTTTTACAATAACCCCAAGCTTAGCCCATTTATTTTAATTCAATACTATAATAAATATAGAGAATACGACCCTTCTAGTTTTCGTGACTAATGATGTCATTTGTCTTTATTAGAACTAAATAAAATAATGCTGAAATTATTAGGATATTAATAATATTTTCTTTAACGGTATAAACCTTTTATATATCACATCAAATAGTTGAATAGTCACTAAATAATGGAGAACAATCTAAAAGATTCTTCAGTCAATCCATGAAATGAAATTTAAACCATATATCGTGTTTTCCACTACGATTATACATGCGTCATGGGCCAACTTCTTATTCTTGTTCCCTTCGTGTTCAACGATATTTAAATTATACTAGTATGATCACGTTATTTGAATTTAATCAAATTTAATATTATTTACTGTGGAGTCCAAGTTTATTTGGTTATGTTCATGCTCTTTTTGTTTAAAAGACTTATTGTTCAACTTATTTTCACTTTGAGTAAACTTTTTAACTTTATCTATACTAACTGGTTAAAAATATATATCAAAATTCAAAGGGACTAACTTCAAGAGTTCAAGGCATGTAGTTTGCCCATGCCTTGTAAATGTGGATGAATTCACCAAAACATAAGATTAATAATGGTAATAGTAGACGTTGGACGCGTCTTTTGCCTCGTTTGGCACCTCGTCGATGCGTTCTTTCTT
The DNA here is from genome assembly GCA_014162995.1 of Artemisia annua. NCBI lineage: Eukaryota > Viridiplantae > Streptophyta > Magnoliopsida > Asterales > Asteraceae > Artemisia > Artemisia annua. The sequence goes on along the minus strand of LBNU01001777.1, from coordinate 65,944 downwards.
ATTAATATTGAGATCCTGTTGAAGTGTATGTGAGTGGGGAAAAATAAATAAATTATTTATTGTGAGACCTTTATTAAATAAAAAATAAACTTTTCTTCAAAAACAAAACTAACATGACCTTCTCATGTTCAAATAGAACATGAGAGGATCTCAATCCTTCTTATTACACCCTCCTGTCGACGCATCTTGGGTGAAGAAAAGAAAGAAGTTGGAATTATGGACGACCGACTTCTTATCTTGGTTGGTGTGTGTGATATTGGTTTTTTTTAGTATATTTATGTTTAAGTGGAGTATGTTTTGATGATGATATATGTGATGTTGAAAAATTAATGTGACGCTGAGTTAACGATAATGATCACTATTACCACCAGCCTAAACTGCCATAACCGAAGACAAAATAAATATTTAATAGACATAATACACTATTTATCATACAAATTTAATTATCAATAGCGTAATTCGAAAGTTGTCTAGTCACGTCATTTTTGTGACTTAATGAAAAATTTATGGACACATTAATGAAAAAGAATAATACAAAACTTGAGGGATGGAGCAAGGACTAAATGACTTGTTGGAACCAATATTAAACATTAATGATGAACTAACATATAGTATACGTTGCAATTAGTCAAGGCATCATGACCATCATGTTTTAAAAAAATAATTGAACTAACCAAATATATTCTCAAGCTTAAATAAAAATCATAGTAAAAAGGGTATTAAGTATTAACCACTCACAACTCTATAGACTTATGAAACTTATAAAAAGACTAGAATTTCTTTCATTCTAAAATACTATTCAAAGCTAATATGAAACTTTATATGCCGTTGTTTTAGTTGAAATATTAAATGTGTTGACGGAAAATGATGGAGAGACCTAAAACTTGTGCCTAATTGTGTGCCTAATATATGTGGAATTACCTCATTGGATTGTGAAGCGGTGGACCCTATTGTTACAACCAATGAATTAATGACATGCAATTTTAGGCATAAAATTAGGCCTAAAATTAGGTCTCTCAATCACTGCTCATGTGTTGACTAGTGTATTGGCTTGAGTTGTACAAGGTCTTGCAGAAAAAAGAAGTTTAAAATAGTTTCCTCACAAACATAGATCATCAAATGCCACAAGGCAACTTAATTAGTAACGACACGCAAGTAACAACTCAACCAGTTTTATTTCACATAACCAAGTACCAACTCACGACTCTAGATCAAATAAAAGAAAACAGAAAAAAACTCACGACTCATTGTATTATCTCATATTATTTATGGGTAAATAAATTCATTGTTTGACCTTAAGTCTCACATTTCATTACAATTTAATATAATTCTATATTTTTAAATGTTACGTAGTATTTAGAAAGGGAATTCTATCTTCATATTTGTTAAAATTCAATTAACTATGTTTCCTTTAAACAATTGGTGCATTAGTAACCAATTACACCTCAAGAAACAATATTAAACAAACCAAAAACCAAATTTAGTAATTTCAAATTAATGCAAATTACCAATTTTGACAATTAAGATAAAGAAGCTAATTGCCAAATTCGATTAATACACAACCCATTTTACGAAACCAGACCAAATTCAGATGTTACGAAAAAAGACCAAGCCGTACCTTTATATATATATGTGTGTGTCATCCGCTGTGTGTACAATTAATAGTTTGACACGTGGCTCGTATATATGTTTTAAAAGTTACAAATACTATTGCATACCTCCTAGCACATGCGTTGCACGCCAGATTGTGCAACGCATACCCTTTTGTGTCTTGTTCCAGTTTTGTAAAACACACACAGAAACTTACACCCTAAATATATTGGTCTTGTGCATGGGATGACCTAGTAAGAGTGTGTTGGTCTGGTTTGGTAATATACGTTTGAGAAGTGCGGTTTAATAATTGCTTTTTGAATAGTTTTTTCTGATAATTATCAAAGGCTTGTGTCCTAATGATACTTCTTTTTGTGTGAAAAACTTCCCAACTAAATGATTGCGGGTTCAAGTCTTGCTTAGAATATATGAGATAGTATGTGATGTGTATATTTTAAGATAGTTAGTTGCACTTCTAAAAATAAATTTTTTTGTTCTGATAATTTCCTCTCTTACAAAAGAATAACAAGCTATAATCAATGATCATCAAATGTTTCTAGGCGACCTACACACTACTTACTTGATCGGTTCACATTATAAAAACATAATGCACTTTATTAACTTAGTAACATACATAACCTTTATGTGTGAACAAATAACCATAGCTATTATGTGTAAACATATTTATTGTTATAATGTGAAAAAAAAAAAGATACGGAGTAAAAAAATCACATTTAGTTTAATTATGGATCTCTTTTAACATTCACCATTTCACCTGCCCAACTTCATTTCTAGTTATTTTATCAGGGTAAGAAAACCCTTTAAAAAAAAAAAAAAAAAAAAAAAAAAAAAAAAAAAAAAAAAAAAANAAAATGAGATTAATAGTTTGTTTTATACTAAGCCTTATGTTTTAGATAATAGTGCTTTAGGTAGTGAGGAGGAGTTGCAAATTAAGAAAGCCCCTTTTCGCCCGTTAAATGATCCCCAAATAGTTGCGAAAACGCCTTTGAATAGTAGGCGTAGTAATAATAGGAAAATGCGCGAGTTTATGACTTTGTCTAGTTTGAATTTTGATATAAATAGTTTGAGTGGCGAACCGAAAGATGGGTTTGGTGGGATACAGAATTCGGCTAAGGAAGCTTTTTCTGTTGGGAGAAAGTTTTGGGAAGAGTTAGAGTCGGGTAGGCTTGAGTTGCCGTCGAAAAATAGGAGCTTGAAGTTGAATGCAACTAGGGAGAGTTGTCCTAACTCGATTAGTTTGACGGGGTCTGAGTTTAGGGAAAAGGGGAACATTATTGTGCTTCCTTGTGGGATGACGTTGGGGTCGCATATAACGCTTGTTGGTAGGCCTAAAGATGCTCATCCTGAGCAAGACCCGAAGATTTCGTTGTTGAAATCGGGCCAGTATTTGATGGTGTCGCAGTTTATGATGGAGTTGCAAGGTTTGAAGACGGTTGATGGGGAGGACCCACCGAGGATTTTGCATTTTAATCCTAGGTTGAAAGGGGATTGGAGTGGTAAGCCTGTGATTGAACAGAATACTTGCTATAGGATGCAATGGGGATCTGCTCATCGATGCGAAGGATGGAAATCTAGGGCCGATGAAGAGACTGGTAAGTTTGATGCTTTAATTGGTTACGATTTTATTAGAATTTTGTTACTGTTATTTGATTTTGTGGAAATAAGTATTGCTTATCTGTTCATTGTGATTGCATGAGTTTTGATGATCAAAATGCAACAACTACCTCGAGACTGCATATCTTATTGATTTCGTTAGCAAATATAGCCATGTTCAATAGAAATTGAGTTTTTGGTTTAAAAAGAAGGAAGCACCAACTTATTTTCAATTTTCTCTCTTTTACTCATTGAACATGTTTTCGTACACAGGAGTCATTACAAAAAGGCTTTGTGCCTCGTTTTGTAACCTCTTTTCTTGATATACAAAAAGAGTACTATAACTAAAATGGGGTAAATGAAAAAGGACATGGTTGTTATATGAAAAATAACTAGAAATTAGTTAGAAGCCATGAAGAATGAAAAAACATAACTAAAGTTTGTTTCTTTTCTTTACCGTCTTTGTCATTAGCTAATTCTGTGAGTTTCTCCAGTTGATGGTCAGGTGAAATGTGAGAAGTGGATCCGCGATGATGATGACCACTCGGAGGAGACAAAGTCGAGCTGGTGGTTGAATCGGCTCATAGGTCGAACCAAGAAGGTTACTTTTGACTGGCCTTACCCGTTTGCCGAAGGGAAGCTGTTTGTTTTGACCCTTAGTGCAGGATTGGAGGGTTATCATGTTAATGTTGATGGAAGACATATATCATCTTTTCCTTATCGCACCGTGAGTAAATATTTTGAAAAAAGTATCTTTATTTTGAAGTTGCAAAAAATGTAGATGATTTCTCTGATGGATATTGGTGATGTGTTCAGGGTTTTGCACTGGAGGATGCCACAGGACTGGCTTTGAATGGAGACATCGAAGTGACTGCTGTATTTGCTGCTTCATTACCATCGACACATCCTAGTTTCGCCCCTCAAAGACACCTGGAAATGTCGGATAAATGGAAGGCCCCACCTCTTCCTGAAGGGCCCATTGATATGTTCATTGGTATACTTTCAGCTGGAAATCATTTTGCTGAGCGGATGGCTGTCAGGAAGTCTTGGATGCAGCATAATCTTATCAAGTCTTCACACGTTGTTGCTCGTTTCTTTGTTGCATTGGTAAGAAATTATACAAATAACTTGAATTGTCAAATTATTATTTCTAGACTTTAGCCTTACACAAGTTGTTTCACAGCATGCACGAAAAGAAGTGAACGTCGAGTTAAAGAAAGAAGCAGATTTCTTCGGTGACATTGTGATTGTGCCTTACATGGATAATTATGACCTCGTTGTTTTGAAAACCGTTGCAATATGTGAATATGGGGTGAGTTAAAAGCTCTTAACAAGTAAACAAGAAAATGATTTTGCTTGTTATGCTATAATGGCACTTGTTATTCTTTTTTACTCAGGTTCACACAGCATCTGCCAAATATATTATGAAGTGTGATGATGATACATTTGTTAGAGTTGATGCGGTTCTTAATGAAGCAAATAAAATTGCTGATGGCAAGAGCCTGTATGTGGGAAATATCAATTATTATCATAAGCCTCTACGATATGGTAAATGGTCTGTTACATATGAGGTACTACCGGGTTCTCTTTTCTTATTTATACGCATGTCTTTGTTTTACACATGCATTCCTATCATACAACAAATTTCTGCTAACCTGTAGTGTTTCTAGTAGGTGATTTATTATTTATGTTACTTTTGTCATCTGGATTATGTGATTTATGAGTGTAAATTTGGGAAAATGACCTATCTAACCTTTTATATGTGGGGTATAACACAAAATGTGCTACTTTGTAGACATTTATATGAAATGATCTTATAATACGCATTAACTAAAGGATCGCTTAGGAGATAGAATTTTGCACATTCTTCGGGTTTCTTGCCAAATTATGTGAAATTACGCTTTTTTTATGATTTGTGTGGTTAGCAAAATTTAAGGAGCTCACAAATAAATATTGCGGATTATGGGGTTATTTTTCATAAAATTCTGAAAAGTAGGACAATGTAGCCCCACTCAATAAGGGTTAGATTAGTAATTTTCGTTTTATACATATTGATCTAAGTGTAACGTGTCAAAAATGCTTTTTGATAGATTTGAGGGCCTTTCATGTTTGGCTTTGTCTTTTTAAAGCTATTATCTTGACTTTTTAATAAATCAAAATTCGCACAACTCCTTGCCTACTTTTCTAGATCTCGTTGTTTTGATTCTAAATAATCAGAAAAGTTGAATTTTGATCGGTTTTTGCATATTATCAGGAATGGCCAGAAGAAGATTACCCGCCATATGCAAATGGCCCAGGCTACATTCTATCTTCTGATGTTGCCGAATTCATTGCATCAAAGTTTGAAAATCACAAGCTGAAGTTATTCAAGATGGAAGATGTGAGTATGGGAATGTGGGTAGAGCAGTTCAACAGTACAAAACGTGTGGAATATGTACACAGTTTGAAGTTTTGCCAGTTTGGTTGCATCGAAGATTATTATACAGCACACTATCAATCTCCCAGACAAATGCTATGCATGTGGAACAAGTTACAGCTTCATGGCCGGCCTCAATGTTGCAACATGAGATGACACCCACTCGTTTTCTTGTTCATGGTTATGATGACAATGACACATAGCTTCAGGAAAAAGCGTGGGCCGATCAAGAAAGGTCCTTTTAGGATTCTTTGATTATTTTGTTTCTGATCTTCCCTTCTTTCTTAGATGGGTTTTTTATTATATACATCTGTACGTGCCGGGGAAGTTTTGGTACCAACAAAATCTTTTTCATTGTAATTTACTGTAGAACTTAAACTAGATGTAAAGATTTTGTTGGATTTTAATCTAAAAAATGCATCTTTCCCCTTTTTAACGATAATCTTTTGTTGGTGATGTATGTAAGAGGTGTAAAATGATGTTTTTATGCGCACTTTTGATAAGTTATGTCCTGCTTAGTAGTCTTTATATGGTGAAACTACTTAACTTTCACCATTTTGGCTTCAAAATTTCGTCATGTAATCGATCAAGTCCTGTTTAATAGAATTGTTATGCGGTAGTTAATCAAGTCCCTTAACCCTATTTAGTATACAAAGTCTATTTCAAAATTTTAAGACAAAGGTAAAGTGTCTCGCGACTAAAGAAAGCATAAGTAGACACAAATGCTGTGGTTAATATTACAGAAGATATGCAAAAAAGACTGGAAAAATAATAGATGATACAGTATACTTTATAAATCGTACGTGTAAAACAAAAGGCTCGTATTCTTGAACTTTTGATGAAGTTTAGTATCCTAACCCGAGGAAAAACAAGACCATCAGTAGAATCTTGGTAGAACCCTTCAACATGTTTGCACTTGAACCACGAGGGGATGGTGGAGCCGGATTTGGGCCCGTGGTTGTACTTTCTAAGTCACAAGTGTACCCACAACGGCTTGGAGGAACAATCCTATACACGCCACTACTAGTTAACAAATATACATCTTTGTTGTTATCTTGCGCAAACGAAAAGAGGTAACCCAACGCAGGAAGTTCACTTCCGGGAACAAGACTGCACACCTCAGGTGAATCCTTAGCACAACCAAAAGTAATACCGCTCTTTGTGAAATTGCCACTGTTTTCAGGCGTTTCAACGCCTGCCCACATATTGTGAGCGTATAAATCTCCAAACAAGTAACTGCAAATCACCAACATCCGGAAATTAGCACTCGCTTTTTCTATTTATCTTTTGAAATTTAAGCTAGTTTAGACTAAAAAGTAAACATTTCATATAATTTTGACCGGTTTACCTTCCAGATAAGCATGGATCAGTTGTGGACCGATAGAAGAACCCTCCGGTGATGGAAGCTGAACCTTCATTCTTGTTTACATCAGAATGTTTATATCCCATTACTGGGAAAATCGGGTTAATGGATCCTGCAGATGTGTTTCCTCCAGGTGTCGCTTGCTCAGGAGCGTAAAGAGTGTTTCCTTCATAAACACGCCATCCATAATTCCCGTTTTTAGTGATTACATCTACTTCTTCGTAGTCATTCTTGTGATAAACGAGAGATTTAGTATACTTCATCAAGAAATACAGTATAATAAGTTGAAGGGAAATGTTTAATATACCTGGCCTACATCTGCACACATGAAATAAGATGGTCTTTCTGCGTCGAAACTACAGCGCCATGGATTACTAAATCCTAAGGCCCAGATTTCTGGCAGCAAATCTTTATCATTGATATATGGATTGTCCCTTGGGATTGAATAGTTTCCCCATAGTCCGAGACGTGCAATATCTGCTTCACCTGGATTTTAAGTTTAAAGACTCGTGATCTGTAGTTAACAAATTGCACAGTTTGACTTTTGCGCTCAAACTGTGGCACTTATAGAATTAAACTTCATGTTGGTTTTATCATGAAATTAGTCACCAACGATTTCTTTTCGCAGTTTCGAAATAAATATCAATATTATTGGCAAGAAATCCTAACAAGTCAAACATTTTGACTCAAATTTGATGTTTAAAATTGGTAAGCTTGACCTCATAAACTGTAATTTCACTTACTCGGTATGGTATCAACGTCAAATCTCATAATCTTCCCAAGCAATGACTTCTTGTTCTGTGCAAAATTGTAAGGATCACCCGCACCACCATCCCCCATCATGAAATATAAGTACCCGTCATTCGGTCCAAAAAGTATCTGTCCTGCATGGTGAGACGTGAATGGAAGACCCATTGTGAATATCCTCCTCACTTCCACTGGCGAAGCAGTTGGAATCTAGACAAAAAAACATACATCAAATCAATAAACTATTCAGGAATTTGACAAGTATGTTATTTAAGGATAGTTATTAGTTAGTTAAGATAACTTACTACTGATGCTCGTGAGGATGATGTCCCGTTAACAGTATATTCCGCAACTACACTTTGATACTGGCAAGGCTCAGCTGGAGTATCGGAAGTTAACTTAGACGGATCACAATCCACATCAGAATTACAAGCACACCTTCCTCCACAGCTTGGTGACTTAGATTTATCACAGTTAAACGAAGCAAAAAACCGCCCATTTTGTGCAAAATTTGGGTGCAATGCTATTGACATCAACCCAAATTGTGTATCAAAAAGAACCTCATCTGTCAGATCAAGGTAAGGGCTGGACTCATCAAGTTCCAACCCGCGTCCAGACCCAACTTCTGGGATTGTAGCCAACCATATTTGGCCTTTTTGGTTAGAGAAAAATGCGCGGTTTGAACCATCAGTATGAGGTACCATATCGAGGTATGAACCGTTACCAATCTTTTCCAAACACATGCCGCTAGGGGAAGATTTAGTGCTGTTTGTAGTGGTGTTTAAGGTGACTTTTTGGCCATCAAAACAAACGGAATTATCGAGTGAAGATCCGCCTACTATGTTACAAAAATCGGAACTTGATTGCCAAGTATCGCTGAGTTTGCTGGTTGAATTTGTTGGTGTGGGAGCTTGGCCTTGTAACGATGGCGAAAATGGTGAATTTCTTATTGGTATGTTTTGACATGTATCCCAAACTGTCTTACAATAACTGTTTTCGGGTTGGTTGGTTTGTGATGAATTTGATGAAACAGTAGAATTGCAAAGCACGGGAACTTGTCGAGCTGCAGTCTTAATCGTGTAAAGCTCTGCTGAAAATGGATCACATCTCTGAAAATGGAAACATTGCAAGATCAGAGGCCAAGTTCTTTTTAATTAACAAAGGAATCAACACAAAAACAGAAGTTTGGAAGTAGTAGATCTAATATGTTCTGACTGGAATCAGCACAAGGGGTGTTTTCGATTGCTTATTAAACTGCTTATTTTAAACAGCTAAGGAGTGATTTGGATTGCTTATTTAGGTACTACATGCCTATTGCATTGTTCTAAAGCTTACAAGCAATTCCAAACCATAATGATATTGGTTTATTTGCTTGTTTTAGAAGGAATAAGCACTTAATCAGAAAATGTTGGTATGTGCTTATATTCGAAGAAAGTATAGCGGGGTCTGGGATTGCTTATTTTAAACAGCTCATCTGCTTAAAGATAAGAAGGTGCCAACTTGGTTATTCTAAACTCCTTATTTACTCCAAAATATGCAGATAAGGTAAGCAATTCCCAACTATTTCACTAATAGTTTGGATAAGCAATCTCAGACACCTTCAAAATTGTTTAACTAAGCAAGCAAGTGGTCTTTAATGAGCAATCCTATACACCAACAAGTAAACTTTAAGAACATAACAACATCATACCGAACAAAGGATAGATTTCAGAAGTGAAGCACAAGCTGGTTGAGACACATTCATGGACTCAAACTGCTTCTGTATATTCGAATCTTGGACCGAATCACAACATGAGCTGCCATTGTACTTACAAAACAGCAAAGGAGTCTTAGGTGTAAGTGGTGCACCTGTTACATATATTTCAAGAATACTCATTACAATTTACAAACATAACTAAAATCATACAAAAAGCATACTAAAAAATGTTTGAAAACACACTTACTTGAATCAGTACACAATGGAAGTGAATAAGCAGGATTACTGAATAACTGTAACAAGGTTGCAGCTAAGACTATGATTTTCAACATGTTAATGTTCATCATAGGAGTAACAGCTATGGCTGAAACAAATGTTTTTGTCACTTTATCTAGTTAGTCATTGTATCATATCCTAATGAGCCATTTGACTTGTGATTGTGATGGCATAATATCATGTTGAATCATGTAAGGAGTGTTCACAGTTGACTTTTTGCTCATTTATGTTTTGTTTCAATTATATGTGTATGGTAGTTGGTATGGCACCAAGATTTCCTGCTTTCTTCTTTGACCACTGTATCTTGTTTTTGCTATAAATAAATGTTCATTATTGTTTGATTGTTATTTTGGTTTTAAGCAAGTAGTAGTTTATAATTTTTGCTTCATGTCTAAGCTTATGTTGTGTACTTGGAGTGAAGAAAAAACAGCTGATCTTGAATATATTGGGGCCAAAAAGTTAAAACAATGGTAAAGGTGAAAACAAGGATTAAGAAAGATTTTGGTTGTTTTTTGAGTCTAGTGAACAGCATTGATTCCCTCATGGATATGCTTTCTGTTTGAACCTTGAAAAGTGGAAGTGTTACATATAGATCATGCATGACATAACTTGCAAGTTGTTATTACTATATTAAACTAAATGAATATTATAACATAGAAGATAGTGATATATATGAGACACACGGCACTATTCAATTGTTGAAAGGATACATTAATCATAAAGAAGAAAAGTGGCTATGAATATGTCATAATTTATGTATAGTAGACTTTCTGGCTCCTTTGCATTATCTAGTTTTTATTTGAAGAAAATCTATTAGAATAATATTTTCTGGTATAAACAAAGATATCTTTGTTCTTGAGAAAAATAGGTATCTTGTTTTTTTATTGTACAATGTTTATTTTCTATGAAAATATCTTTTTTTTTGTTTAAGGAAAATCTTTTAAAGTTTTCTTGGTTCTTAATTCACTTTAATACATTTCTTCTACTTTGTATGTCAAATCAATATTGTATTTTTGTTTTAAAAAAACAGAAGCAGAATATACTCACGAATATATTTATTTAGAGTTATATAATTGATAGTAAAGCCTTGACTTTGGATGTGAAATGAGTTTTCAACCTTTTTCACAAAATAATAGAAATAATACTTTTCTAGTTTTCTTTTCAAAAAACATTGAAAAAACCAGCTAAAGAATGTTTAAACGTGAAAGGCTAAACATAAAAGTGTCCACCAACGACTACTTGCCCACTAATAAGAACAGTTATTAATACGGTTGGGTATAACTATCTGCCTACCAAGCATGTCAAGTACTAGCCAAAAATCAACAAATTTGAACAAACCGTTGTCTAGGGGAAATGTGCACGGAATTGAATCAACTTGTCAAAAGGAAAGCTTCAAGCTTTTTTTCTTTACACAACTTTTTTAAAACTTAAAACATCAATAGATTTATTGCTCGGGATAAAGAATACGTGGTTGTCAATCCGTCATTACCTAAGGCTACGTGGAAAGATAACAAGTTTCACCTTAAACTCAGCGCACCTCAGCTTCTCTCTCTTCTCATTTCTCTTCATCTCACTTCACCTTTTAGGGGCAAAGCAAACCATCTTCACTTTTTTTTTTTTTTTTTTTTTTTTTTTTTAACAATTAGAAACGTAAACATAAAAATATAATCAAATTTAAAAACACCAACGTACGAAAAATTAAAATGTTACATAAACTTTGGAATAAAAAATGTACATAGATTAAAACATTACAAAACTAAAATAAACATTACATAAACTATGAAGGTCAAATAATCCAAGTGATCTCCAAGTCAAGG
>LBNU01001777.1:33948-54062 GCA_014162995.1 Artemisia annua | reverse complement strand
CCTAAAAAACGCAGAGTATTTCGCAAACCTGCTCTCTTCGTACTCTCGTTCCAAAGTGTTAAACTCCGCTCCCTACTCTCGTCCCAATTTGAGTCAACTGAGGTTCATATTGTTGTTGCTCAATAAATCTTGGTGCATCAGATGAAGTTGATGCACCTTGCCCATGTTGATTCATCTGTTGTGATACAGAACCAGCAATTTTGTTTTCCTTAAAACTCCAACGTATGATGATTTGGGCCTGTATCTGTGAAACACACCCCCACAACGTCTCACTAATGTTGCCGTCTTTCTGCCTCCATCGCTCAAAAATTGATCAATCACAGCTTTTCTTTCCGCAGAAATGTCTTTGCACTCCGCGTATCGTTGTCTCAATCATTGTTTCAGTGCCTTTGCGAGCTCAAACTGCTTGATAACTTCGACAATAGCCTGTTGTCGAGCCGCATCGTCTTTGTCGCATTATTTTTGAATATACTTTTGCATTTGTTCGATGGTATGGGGGAGACGACAAGCCATATTAGAAGTTTAGATGATTTCTTAATGTTAGTGGAGTTGTGTTTTGGTGAAGTAGTGGTTTAAAAAATATGAATTAGTGGGTATTTTTAAGTAAAAATGGGGTAATGTGTAATTTTTATTTATTTATTTTTTAAAACCAAACGGTAACAAAGAAAAGTAGGGCCCTTTTTTCGTAAATCTGCAAGGTAAAACGTTCACCATAAGTTGCCTTGGTATATGTGTGTCGCGCGTGAGATGGAACCGAGTGCAAAGGACAAACGCGTGAACTTGCAAAATGGTGATGCCTTCACCCTTGCCTTGCCTTCCGGTCTAAGCATAGGTGTAATAACTGAAATCATAAAAAGGGTGTATATCCTCTTTTTTCTTGTCATTTTCCATTAAGATTTGTAGTTTTCTCAAAAGAAGGTGATTTGCACACTCTTAGAATTGATTGAGACACTCAAATTTAGAGTGTTTTGACATTTATACCCTCACAGTGTGAAAATAAGTAAAGTGATGTGGGGTATAAATGTCAAAACTCTCTAAATTGAGTGTCCCAATCAATTCCCTTTCTCGAAGCTTTTGTTACATTTTATGAAAATCAACATGTATAACAAGTTAATGTGGATAAAAAGTGTTGTCCACAAGTTGCAAACTACATAACAAAAAATGATTATTTATTCATCGAACGATAGTCATAGTTTTGACGTATTCGAAACAATAAAGTGCGCTTTTGAGATGATTTGCTTACATTGTTAACCCTTCTCTTTATCATCTTCAGTAACCAATCGCTAAAACACAACTTAGAGACGCATAGTTCTTTGAAATGCATTGCCTTTTATATATGTTAACTGCTGAAATAAACCCTTTTATAACAAGCTTTTATTAACCAATAGGCCAAGCTTGTAACTAACCTCCAGTGAAGATATATAGACATAAAACATGAAGTTAACATAACCTTGACCATTCAACATTCAACCTGGTTAAAACACTTTGCACAACATTTTTATGTCCATGGTTTAAACTTTAAACATATGAATCATTTTTAGGTCCATAATACTGTCTTACAATAACTGTTTTCGGCTTGGTTGGTTTGTGATGAATTTGATGAAACAGTAGAATTGCAAAGCACGGGAACTTGTCGAGCTGCGGTCTTAATAGTGTAAAGCTCTGCTGAAAATGGGTCACATCTCTGAAAGTGGAAACATTGCAAGATCAGAGGCCAAGTTCTTTTTAATTTACAAAGGAATCAACAGAAAAACATAAGTTTGGAAGTATTAGATCTAATATGTTCCGACTGGAATCAGCACAAGGGGTGTTTTCGATTGCTTATTAAACTGCTTATTTTAAACAGTTAAAGGGTGTTTTGGATTGCTTATTTAGGTACTTATATGCCTATTGCATTGTTGTTCTAAAGCATACAAGCAATTCCAAATCCTAATGATATTGGTTTATTTGCTTGTTTTATGAGCACTTAATAAGAAATTGTTGGTATGTGCTTATATTCGAAGAAAGTATAGCAGGGTCTGGGATTGCTTATTTTTAACAGCTCATCTGCTTAAAGATAAGAAGGTGCCAACTTGGTTATTCTAAACTGCTTATTTACTCCAAAATATGCAGATAAGGTAAGCAATTCCAAACTATTTCACTAATAGTTTGGATAAGCAATCTCAGACACCTTCAAAATTGTTTAACTAAGCAAGCAAGTGGTCTTTAATGAGCAATCCTATACACTAACAAGTAAACTTTAAGAACATAACAACATCATACCGAACACAGGATAGATTTCAGAAGTGAAGCACAAGCTGGTTGAGACACATTCATGGACTCAAACTGCTTCTGTATATTTGAATCTTGGACTGAGTCACAACATGAGCTGCCATTGTACTTACAAAACACCAAAGGAGTCTTAGGTGTAAGTGGTGCACCTGTTACATATATTTCAAGAATACTCATTACAATTTACAAACATAACTAAAATCTTACAAAAAGCATACTAAAAAATGTTTGAAAACATACTTACTTGAATCAGTACACAATGGAAGTGAATGAGCAGGATTAATGAGCAACTGTAACAAAGTTACAGTTAAGGCTATGATGTGTATCATGTTAATGTTCATCATAGGAGTAACAGCTATGGCTGAAACAAATGTTTTTGTCACTTTATCTAGTTAGTCGTGGTATCATATCCTAATGAGCCATTTGACTTGTGATTGTGATGGCATAATATCATGTTGAATCATGTAAGGAGTGTTCACAGTTGACTTTTGCTCATTTATGTTTTGTTTCAATTATATGTGTATGGTAGTTGGTATGGCACCAAGATTTCTTGCTTTCTTCTTTGACCACTGTATCTTGTTTTTGCTATAAATAAATGTTCATTATTGTTTGATTGTTATTTTGGTTTTAAGCAAGTGGTTTAGTTTTTAACTTGGGAGTCAAGCATGTGGAGAGGCGCACATACTTGACGCAGAGGGTATGCATTGCATACCTTTCGAAAAGTATTTGTAGTGTTTACTTTTCTAGTGATTTTTTTTTGATAGTTTAACACTAATTGCATACTCTCTTCGCATAACTTATCACCAATGTTTAGGTCCACCACTAAGCATGTGAGCCGGTCAACATTGCTGGTTATCAACATTTAACAAAAACTAACTTATTTTGATCATGTTGGGACCAAAAAGTCAGAACAATGGTAAATACGAAAACAAAGGATTAAGAAAGATTTTGGTTGTTTTTTGAGTCTAGTGAACAGCATTGATTCCCTCATGGATATGCTTTCTGTTTGAACCTTGAAAAGTGGAAGTGTTGCATATAGATCATGCATGACATAACTTGCAAGTTGTTATTACTATATTAAACTAAATGAATATTATAACATAGAAGATAGCGATATATATGAGACACACGGCACTATTCAATTGTTGAAAGGATACATTAATCATAAAGAAAAAAAAGTGGTTATGAATATGTCATGATTTATGTATAGTAGACTTTCTGGCTCCTTTGGATTATCTAGTTTTTATTTGAAGAAAATCTATTAGAATAATATTTTCTGGTAAACAAATATATCTTTGTTCTTGAGAAAAATAGGTATCTTGTTTTTTTATTGTACAATGTTTATTTTTCTATAAAAATATCTTTTTCTTTTGTTTAAGGAAAATCTTTTAAAGTTTTCTTGGTTTTTAATTCCACTTTAATACATTTCTTCTACTTTGTATGTCAAAATCAATATTGTATTTTTGTTTTAAAAAAACAGAAGCAGAACATACTCACGAATATATTTATTTAGAGTTATATAATTGATAGTAAAGCCACTTTGACTTTGGATGTGAAATGAGTTTTCAACCTTTTTCAACAAAATAATAGAAATAATACTTTTCTAGTTTTCTTTTCAAAAAACCATTGAAAAACCACCTAAGGGTTTTTTTGTTAAATTTTTTTATTAAGTCATGTTTAATTAAGATAAGACTTAATGCAGACAACAGCAGTTTTATTACTTAATATTTTCAGTCATCTTTCTCTAATAAGTCACAAACAAACAGTTTTCATATGACTTAATTAATTCAGTTTTTTTTCATATTAAGTCAAATAAATCAAAATCAAACACCCCCTAAAAATGTTTAAACGTGAAAGGCTAAACATAAAAGTGTCCACCAACGACTACTTGCCCACTAATAAGAACAGTTATTAATACGGTTGGGTATAGCTATCTGCCTACTAAGCATGTCAAGTACTAGCCAAAAATCAACAAATTTGAACAAACCGTTGTCTAGTGGAAATACGGAATTGAATCAACTTGTCAAAAGGAAAGCTTCAAGCTTTTTTTCTTTACACAACTTTTTTAAAACTTAAAACATCAATAGATTTATTGCTCGGGATAAAGAATACGTGGTTGTCAATCCGTCATTACCTAAGGCTAGGTGGCAAGGATAACAAGTTTTCATCTTAAACTTCAGCGTTACCTCAGCTTTCTCTTTCCTCTCATTTTTTCTTCACCTCACTTCACCTTTTAGTGGGGCAAGGCAAACCCATCTTCACCTTAATTTCTTTTTTTTACTTACACAATTAAAAACGTAAACATAAAAATATAAAAACGTAAACGTTCAAATTTAAAAACACAACGTACGAAATTAAAACGTTACATAAACTTTTTGGAATAAAAATAGTACATAGATTTAAAACATTACATAAACATAAATACCCTCGAAGCAGGTACCCTACTGATCTCTCTAAGTGGCGACCAAAAAACCCCTTCCATTTCAATTCGTTTTTTCATGAAATCCACTCCAATCCTTGATTTTCTTTCATAAATCTGTTAGGGTTATTGATTATTATTCGTACTAATCACTTTCTTGATCAGATTCGTGGACTTAAACAAGTTTTTGTAGTGATTTTTTGAAATCGTCTTTTAGGGTTTTTTGGTTGCCGATTTTTTGTCTTTAATTCGTTCATCCAATCGTTCTTGATTAAAGTCGGTTTTGTGATTCCTTATATATCCTTTACGGTGTTAGGGTATTCACAAACGATTATTTAACTCTTGGTTTGATCGAACCTTTTATCCAGATCTGCTCTTTATTGTAGTCGATTTTTGATTTGCATGAGAACCGATCATGGGACCTGGGTGATTTTATTGGGCGTATAATTTCAAAACCCTAACTTTTCAGTTAGGGTTTTCTTTCTCCTTGTTCAATTTGGGTTATGCTGCTGCTGCTGGTTATTTAAGTCGTTGTTTGTTTTGTTGAGGGTTTGAGAGAGATGGAAAAGTTGGGTACATTGCCACAGGATTTGTCGAAGGTAACTATGAGGAAGCATAAGAAGACTTCTTCTCATGTTCCGGTTGATGCTAATGATACTGATCAGGTGATTCATGTGGAGCCGGTTCCACATGCTTTTTCACAGGATTCAGGTGTGGGGTTGGTATGTGCTTAAACACATACCTTTTCTTGACCAAATTAAGACCAAAAAGACCAAAAACCCGACCATAAATGCCAAATATCTATGTTTTTGTGTTTTTATACATGCAGGTAAGAAAATATGAGAAAACGATAAAAACCAAGACAAAATCACGAAAAACAAGCACGAGATATGGAATTAGTCAAAGGACGGTGCCGGGAATGCCAAAAAGTCAAAAGAAGCTCAAAAAGTCCATTCAAGTCCCTCAGAAATGAAGAATTGACATAAGAGACCCTTGGATTAAGTTTGATCAAATTTGATTTTCTGCATCTTGCCGGTTCGCAGCCGATGTTGTAGACTTCCAATAAAAGACGGAGGAAAAATAACCAAGGTCACAATAGACTATCACATCTTGCCGGTTCGCAGCCGATGTTGTGATTGTTATAAAGGGCCGAGGTAAATACGTGTTGTGCTTATAATGTAAAAAAATGCCAAACCTTGACTCCGGGGAGGTCCTAATAAAAGCTTCTGTCTCTGGACTCGTAGTTGAGTTGTTTCGGTCGCCAATAAAAGGGACACTCCCCAAAATCGTGTTAAATCAGAGACCTTGATGTGGACCTCATTCTTGTGGGCAGTGGTTCTCGAGGGAAGGATTAGAAACTAGTTAGCGTCTAAATCTTAAGCCTTTATCGGACTAATCAATATAAAAACGAGGAAATTCAATTTCCCACCAAAAATAAAATAATTAGAGGAAAATAGGAATATGGGAGTAAGGAGTATTCACAAGTAACTTCCATGGATAATTTTAGCATTGATGCTTATGAAAGAACAATGATTTCGTTTTACGCTTAGTCTGGGGGGGGACTTATGAAAAATCAAGGACGACGAATTTTAACCGTTAGGTCGCTTCTCTATGAGTCGTGTTTCTACTCGATGATCCTCATAGTTATCCTTAGGATAATGAAAGTCATCATACCGTCACCCGAATAAGGTTAGGTTGTAAATATATAGATAATTAATAATAAGTAGGATAACCGGGGCATATTTGGAATTTAAGATTTAGTAGTCTCTTTTGAACGTTTTGCTACTTTCAAAGTTAGTAGAAAGAGATGAGGAATTTTGATTTCAAAGATGTGAGCTCATAACATTGCGTGAGGACACGGCAATATCTTAGTCTGGGGGATTTTGGTATGTGCTAAAACACATACCTTTTCTTGACCAAAAACACCAAAAACCCGACCATAAATGCCAAATATCTATGTTTTTGTGTTTTTATACATGCAGGTAAGAAAATACGAGAAAACGATAAAAACCAAGACAAAATCACGAAAAACAAGCACGAGATATGGAATTAGTCAAAGGACGGTGCCGGGAATGCCAAAAAGTCAAAAGAAGCTCAAAAAGTCCATTCAAGTCCCTCAGAAATGAAGAATTGACATAAGAGATTGGATTAAGTTTGATCAAATTTTCACAAGTGGTCCCTGAAGTTTCAAGAATTGTCAATTATGGTCCTTGTGAAGAATAAATTTGAAGAATTGACAACTCAGGTCCTCCAAGAATTCAAGATTTGTCAAAATGGCCCTTTGGAAAGCAATTATAAAATTTGGCAGCTTGGGTCCTCACATTTTCAGATTTTACAAATATGGTCCCTTTGATTTAAAACCTATCAAACTACTTAATAACTAAACTTAACCCATTTATAACAATTAACCCAAATCCAAATCCCTACACCCTGTTGGCCCAAAAAACCCACAAAGCCCAACAATGACATAACCCGGTCCACCCACCCCTAACTAATACCATTTAAATAAAAATAAAAAAAAACACACGCGCGTGTTTTTCCCCCAATTCACCCCCCTCTAGAACCCTAATTTACCCACTGTTAAAATCATTATAATTCACCAATCATGATCCAATGATTGGCTCTAGAAGGTGTCAGAAACATGTCAGAAGAATCTAGGGAAGGCTACGTGGACCAATGAGGGACTATACGCAGGATTGAGGTCATCCATTCAAGCAAATCAAGGGCTGGAAATTCATGGAAGGATCTAGGGAATGATCTAAGGGACGAAGAAGGAGCTTCTGGGAGCTTCACCAAGCATCAAACCGCCTCTTGAAAACTATAAATAGGGTTTCCCCTCATGTAATGAGTCGTGTAGAAATTAAGCTAATAGAAGAGGTGTTAAGCCTTCTGTAATCAACTCTTTTGTACTCAGTATTTTAGTCACTTAATAAAATTAAGTTTTCTTTTACAAGCTCTTTTCTTTACTGCTTATTTACTTTATACTTATTTTTGTACTGCTTATTTAAAACTGCTTATTTCTTTACTGCTTTCCTTATATATATATATATATATATATATATATATATATAACACACCTCATGAGTATCGCTACCATATCTACGGCGCCAAAATTCCACCGAGGAAGCTTATTAAGGCCTAGAGCTTTATCGTGGAAGCTGCTTAATTCGTGACTAGGGTACTCCAGCGTAGCCAAGCGGAAGACCGCCCTTTAGCCCTGTCACACAAACAGCCAGCCGCTAACCTGTGCAGCCCTCAATCTTTAAGTCCCGGGGTGTTATTGAGTTTAACTGTACTCCCCCTCTTTTTAGTTTTCATGTTTACTAGCTTTCCGTATCTTAATCTATCGATTATTGCNTCCAGTGAGAAGAAAACTTATAATGAGAAGGATGAGAAATAACTACAACCAAATATTTGAGATGCATCGACTTAAATTAAATGCATCTCTATTCATTTAGATGTATCCCAACTAGTTTCGAAAGTGATTTTGAAGTGAAAAAAATGCATAGTAGTACTTGCAACAAATTTGACCCGTAGAGGACGAAAAATACATAGGATTTGCCTAACTTGCTAAAATGCATCTTATATATGTATATGCATCTAATTTTTAGCTAGAAAATATATTAGGATGCATCTAAAAGATCAGGGATGCATCTAATTCAAGTCGATGCATCTCTAATGTGTGGTTATAGTTATTTCTCATCCTTCTCATTTTAAGGTTTGTTCTTATTTGATCCTAAGTCTAGGGTTCACAGCGAACCATCGTGTCCCTTCGTGAAAGGGTATAACTTTTGTAACTAACTAACATAACTACCATAACCGCTTTTAACTAACTTTAACTAACTAGCGGTTATTAACTAACAAACTAACGATTTCAGCCCTTTGGCTTTCGTTTATTATACTAACAAGACTTATGCAATTAAAAGTGCAACATTTCCCCCCTAATTGTTTAAGTCTTGTTCTTCGAGTCTTCATGCTCTTCTCCGCGTCTTCGTTGGTGTTGTTGTTGTTGTTGTTTGTTTTTGTGTCGACTCCAAAAACGCTCTCCAGGAACAAGTTCTTGTTCTCCTCTTGTTCTCTCTTGGTTATCTTGCAAACCGTATCCACAACAACCTATCCACTCTCACGCGTACCAAGCCTGTTTCTTCCCTTTGTGTCATTCCTCCACAGAAATTCCTAGAATTTCTTCTCTTGTTCTTATTGCCTTCCAAACTAACTCCACAAAGTTAGTTGTCTGGTCCTCCTTGTTCATGTCTTCATTCTGTGACTCTTTTGTTCCTGCATCTTCTTGGTCTTTGCCCTCTGGATCTTTTACAACAGCAGTCCCACTGCTCTCAACCATTTCTTTCTTGGGCTTCTCATGCCAAGGCACTCTTGCAGTTTCATAATACACTTGAGTCATGTCAATGAACCTTTTGTAGCATGCCTTCGCTGCTTCTCCATCATCATTTGTAAGAACACGTTTTTCTGTTTTGAAACAACACTCTTCCACCGAGAAACTCCTTGTTCTCAGCGTGTTTCCCTTGGTGTCTTTTCCCTTCTAAGTTTTTTGATCAATATGATCAGAAGTGAATCAATTCTTGCAATCTTGGAACCCTACGCTCTTGATTGGTTTTTTCCAGGTTTTGAACCTTTGGCTCTGATGCCAATGTAGAATCGCTGCACAGGTCTTGGCACAAGATTGACAAGAAGTTGATTCATTATTATTACTAACAACATAAGATGGTTACATTGTTATTTGACACACTTTAAAATGTTTACATATGCTGTGTTTATATAGGGTTCACAGCGAACCATCGCGTCCCTTCGTGAAAGGGTATAACTTCTGTAACTAACTAACATAACTACCATAACCGCTTCTAACTAACTTTAATTAACTAGCGGTTATTAACTAACAAACTAACGATTTCAGCCCTTTGTCTTTCATTTATTATACTAACAAGACTTATGCAATTAAAAGTGCAACAAATATCTTTTTAAAATGTTCGATCTTGAATCTGTCAACGAATGCACCACAAGATTGCGCCATCTCCAATTTGCCCATTAAGTGAGTAGTTTAACACCATGAAAGAGCTTAGAGACCAACTTATTACCATCATGAATACGTATGACCTCACAAATAGTAGATACCATATCGTTTGACGTTGGTATCTTGGAATTCCACCAATCAAAAAACTTATACCAAATGAGTTTTATCTTTGAACATTTGAAAAATATATGATTATTTTCCTCCACCTCTTGCTCGTACAAAGGGCTGAGTAACGAATGCACCTCTATGGAACGATTGTCCACATTTGAGAGAAGAGGAAGTCTGTTATTTATAATACACCAGTCAAGTACATAGACTTTCTTAGGAATCCAATTGTTCCAAAAGAACTTACGGCCCAAGTTGTCCAATGAAAGTGATTGATTGTCAACTAGATTAGAGAGACACTTCACATGTATGAAAATTCTCACTTGGGGTTACGCTTCCATTTCCATCCATCAATTTCACCATTTAAAAGAGAAATGTCACTAGTTAGAGAGTATAATTGATAGTATCCCCCGATGATCTTCTTTTTGGGGGCACTCGCCATTTCGCCAAGACCAGTTAGCACTGCAAGAACCATTAGCGAACACCCAACGATCACCAAGTCTGCAAGTTAGATTTGTATCAAAGGCGAAAAGATGTGGAAATCTTTACGTTAAACCTGGACCCTCTCCAAGCAGGGGCGTAGCCAGGAATTTGTTTTAGGGGGCAAAAAAAATCAAAGTATGTTAGCAAGTGCTAAAAACATCATAATATATAACTATGTAAAAATGTTGCAACAAATTTGTTCATTTATATAAATATTAATATACAGTGATGGACAATTGTAGCACAATAATAATTTTTAGATAATTCTTAAATGGACTAACAAAGTATATCATTTTTTAAGGTGGGCCAAAAGTGAATACAAATATAATTTTAACATATTGGGCTATATGATATGACACATATGTACAAATTATTAAGGCTTTGTGGGTGGGCAGTGGCCCACCTTTGCACCCATATAGCTACGCCACTGTCTCCAAGCTACACCTCCTTCCGATGGAAAAAAAACCCTACTGATCTCTCTAAGTGGCGACCAAAAAACCCCTTCCCTTTCAATTCGTTTTTTCATGAAATCCACTCCAATCCTTGATTTTCTTTCATAAATCTGTTAGGGTTATTGATTATTATTCGTACTAATCACTTTCTTGATCAGATTCGTGGACTTAAACAAGTTTTTGTAGTGATTTTTTGAAATCGTCTTTTAGGGTTTTTTGGTTGCCGATTTTTTGTCTTTAATTCGTTCATCCAATCGTTCTTGATTAAAGTCGGTTTTGTGATTCCTTATATATCCTTTACGGTGTTAGAGTATTCACAAACGATTATTTAACTCTTGGTTTGATCGAACCTTTTATCCAGATCTGCTCTTTATTGTAGTCGATTTTTGATTTGCATGAGAACCGATCATGGGACCTGGGTGATTTTATTGGGCGTATAATTTCAAAACCCTAACTTTTCAGTTAGGGTTTTCTTTCTCCTTGTTCAATTTGGGTTATGCTGCTGCTGGTTATTTAAGTCGTTGTTTGTTTTGTTGAGGGTTTGAGAGAGATGGAAAAGTTGGGTACATTGCCACAGGATTTGTCGAAGGTAACTATGAGGAAGCATAAGAAGACTTCTTCTCATGTTCCGGTTGATGCTAATGATACTGATCAGGTGATTCATGTGGAGCCGGTTCCACATGCTTTTTCACAGGATTCAGGTGTGGGGTCCTCTCTTAAGAGTAAGCATGATTTTATTGAAACTTTGTTTGGCGTATCTCTTAAAACTCTAGAGGATATTGATGCTTTTGTTAAAGCTGTGGAAGCTGGTAACTATACGGTGTGGGATACTTTGGATGATGATGCTGTTCAAAGGGTTCAGGATGCTGTCGATAGTGTGTGGAAGGCTTTTAAAGTCTCTCCGTCTGGTCCTTTGGTTGATGAGGCTGTTTGTGAAAGAGTTAACGTGTCTATTCCACGTAGAGTAGTAGAAAAGGTTAGTGCACGCCTTGAGCACACTTTATATGGCTACTTTATTGGGAAGAGAATGGCGTTTCCGGTGGTTGATTACTTTGTTAGAAACAACTGGGCTAAGTATGGTTTGAAAAAGATAATGATGAATGCTAAAGGTTTTTTCTTTTTTAAATTTGNTTAAGAGGGCAATTTGTCCCTTACATGATAAGAGCC
Organism: Artemisia annua; assembly: GCA_014162995.1. Taxonomy (NCBI): domain Eukaryota; kingdom Viridiplantae; phylum Streptophyta; class Magnoliopsida; order Asterales; family Asteraceae; genus Artemisia; species Artemisia annua. The sequence goes on along the minus strand of LBNU01001777.1, from coordinate 42,136 downwards.
ATTGTCCCTAAAGGCTCACTCTTTGAGAGCAATTGTACCTTACTTTATGGGAGTCGTTGTCCTTAAACGCTTGCTCACTTGATGAGAGCAAGTGCCCTTTACATGATGATAGCCGTTGTCCCTAATGCTTGCACACTTGATAAGAGCAATTGACGTACATGATGAGATCCGTTGTTGCTAAAGGTTTTTTCTTTTTTAAATTTAATACTCAAGCTGGTTTAGAATCTGTTTTGGAAGATGGTCCTTGGATGATTCGTAACTCTCCAATCATCTTTAAGAAATGGTCTATTGGTACTAGCGTATGTAAGGAAGAGTTGACTCGCATTCCGATATGGGTTAAACTGCATGATGTGCCTATCCAAGTTTTCGAAGATGAGGGTATTAACTTGATTGCTTCATTCCTTGGCAAACCTATTATGTTGGATTCTTACACAACCTCTATGTGTAAGGATTCTTGGGGTAGAAGCAGTTTTGCTCGGTGTTTGATTGAAGTGGGTTCAGATGATGAGCTCGTGGATGTTATCACTATTGTTGTCCCCTCTCTTACAGGGGATGGGTTTTCTAATGAATCTATCCGAGTTGAATATGAATGGAGGCCTCCTAGGTGCACTTCATGTAAAATTTTTGGGCACATCCATGAGAATTGTCCTAAAAAAGAAATTACTCCTCCGGTTGTTACTACTCATAATGTGGTTCCTCCTGCTGCTATGCATGCTAATGATGGTTTCCAAAAGGTGAGTCGTAAGAAGAAAAAAGGAAAAGGCTAGTATGGTTTAGGGAGTCAGTTTGGTACGTCTGTTAAGCAGACTGTCAGGTATGAGCCTAAGAAGACTCCTAGTGAACCCAAGAAGGGAGCTACTAATAATGTGCCTACTTCGTCATCTAAGTTGAAGTCTAAAGATCCCTCCCCTAAGGGAGGTGAAGTGTCTACATCCAATCCTTATGATGCTCTAGCTACTGAAGAAGATGGTGATGATGATTGTGTGGATAACACATATGATGAATCAGCTAATTTACTCCCTAACTTTGCAAAAGGTGGAAGTTCATCTTTCACGGATGCTGCTGGGTAGCTTGATTAGTTTCTGTTTCTTGTTCTAGGTTCTTCTTGATTCTAGAGTTGTCAAGAGCTTTTGGCATGTCATAAGCTCTAGGTTAGTTTGTTTATCAAGCTGTTTTAGCTTGAGGTTAATGTGGTACTTCAACCACATTCTTTTGTACTTTAACGTTTTGGTTTTAATATATTTACCAGGGTGCAGGATTACTCCCCTTTACCCAAAAAAAACATTACATAAACATAAAATAAATATTATATAAACTACGATACGTAAAGTTAATCCAAGTGATCCCAAGTTTGAGAGTTGTTTGAGCGATAACCATTGTCGTAAGCAGAGTAGTTCGCAAACCTGCTCTCTTTGTACTCTCGTTCCAAAGTGTTAAACTCCTACTCCATACTCTCATCCCAAGTTTGAGTCAGCTGAGGTTCATATTGTTGTTGCTCAATAAATCTTGGTGCATCAAATGAAATTGATGCACCTTGCCCATGTTGATTCATCTGTTGTGATACAGAACCAGCAATTTTGTTTTCCTTAAAACTCTAACGTATCTTGTTGCTGATTTGGGCATGTATCTGTGAAACACACCCCCACAACGTCTCACTAATGGCGCCGTCTTTCTGGCTCCATCGCTCAAAAATTGATCAATCACAGCTTTTCTTTCCGTAGAAATGTCTTTGCACTCCGCGTATCGTTGTCTCAATCATTGTTTCAGTGCTTTTGCGAGCTCAAACTGCTTGATAACTTCAACAATAGCCTGTTGTCGAGCCGCATCGTCTTTGTCGCATTATTTTTGAATATACTTTTGCATTTTTTCGACGGTATGGGGGAGACAACAAGCCATATTAGAAGTTTAGATGATTTCTTAATGTTAATGGAGTTGAGTTTTGGTGAAGTAGTGGTTTAAAAAATATGAATTAGCGGGTATTTTTAAGTAAAATAGGATAATGTGTAATTTTTATTTATTTATTAAAACCAAACGGTAACAAAGAAAAGTAGGGCCCTTTTTTTGTAAATCTGCAAGGTGAAACATTCACCATAAGTTGCTTTGGTATGTGTGTGTCGCGCGTGAGATGGAATCGAGTGCAAGGGACAAACGCGTGAACTTGCAAAATTGTGATGCCTTCGCCATGCCTTGCCTTCCGGTCTAAGCATAGGTGTAATAACCGAAATCATAAAAAGGGGGTATATCCTCTTTTTTCTTGTCATTTTCCATTAAGATTTGTAGTTTTCTTAAAGGAAGGTGATTTAAACACTTTTAGAATTGGTTGGGACACTCAAATTTAGAGTGTTTTAAAATTTATACCCTCAGTGTGAAAATAAATAGAGTGATGTAGGGTATAAATGTCAAAACACTCTAAATTCGAGTATCCCAATCAATTCTAAGAATGTGCAAATCACCTCCCTTTCTCAAAGCTTTTGTTACATTTTATGAAAATCAACATGTATAACAAGTTAATGTGGATAAAAAGTGTTGTCCACAAGTTGCAAACTACATAACAAAAAATGATTATTTATTCATCGAACGATAGTCATAGTTTTGATGTATTCGAAACAATAAAGTGCACTTTTGAGATGATTGCTTACATTGTTAACCCTTCTCTTTATCATCTTCAGTAACCAATCGCTAAAACACAACTTAGAGACGCATAGTTCTTTGAAATGCATTGCCTTTTATACTGCATATGTTAACTGCTGAAATAAACCCTTTTATAACAAGCTTTTATTAACCAATAGGCCAAGCTTGTAACTAACCTCCAGTGAAGATATATAGACATAAAACATGAAGTTAACATAACCTTGACCATTCAACATTCAACCTGGTTAAAACACTTTGCACAACATTTCTATGTCCATGGTTTAAACATATGAATCATTTTTAGGTCCACGAACCATAAAGCTCGTCGACTGAAGATTGCCTCCTAATTTCTTCTTGTGAGAAGTTACTCACAAGATAAGGGAATGCTTCTAAAAACACACTTAGAACTTCAATTCTAAATCAAACACACATTGCATCTAAAAATAAACATTAATTAGACTAACAGCCAATAATTCCTGAGTTCAGGAAGAAATAAAGAAAAGAAGCTGATATAGTATTAGCCAAAATTTCCAAAAGCGAAAATAACATTTGTCATATTTCAACATAAAATATAAAGCAACAGACTCAAAAAGCCTAGCTAGCTAACACATCTTAAGCTTCAGTCATGGGGTACTCAAACACAACGTCTTTACCAGAAAGCTTCCTGTAGACTCCACTGAATGTTTCCAGCTTGTACTCGGTATCATTACGAGCCTTTGGGTCCAAGTAGATCTGCAAAAACATACAAGTCAAGTTATAACAAGAGCAAAAAACACCATCAAGAACATCCACATATATAACAAGAAAATAAGCAATCACCTTAATGATCTTTGAGCCATCGAGCCTGTATCGAACACGTTTTCCAACAATCTCAGCTGGGTGGCACACATCCTCAAGCATGGCATCATGCACTGATGTCAGGGTACGGGAACGAGGTCTCTGAGCAGCAGAACCCTTCTTTGGTGGCCTAACAATCCTTCTGGTGGCAATGAAAACCACATCCTGACAGCAATATAAATATTAGTTTCAGCTTATTTTCAATTTCCAAAATCAGACATAATACAAACATTAGTATCGTGACAAGATACCTTTCCACTGAACTTCTTCTCGAGCTCCCTAACAAGCTTGGTATGGATCTTGCGGAACGGTTTCCTCAATCTGTACGGAACATGGACCACAACCGCCTTTTTGTTTCCAGAGATATCAATTTGACTGTACCGTGAACAACAAATGCAGGATTAGCATAATGAAGTACAAACAAAATAATAATTCACACTAATATAACCCTGCAATTGTGAAATCAGTACTTTGCAGAGTTGATGTACAAGTCCTTCAAGTCACTCTTGAGCTCTTGGTGTGTGTTCTCCAAGTCAAACAATGCCTGCAATGATAAAATATACACACGTCAATAAGAACGAAAACCAATTTCCGACTGCACTAACTAGGCAATTAAAACAAGTTTGGAAGAATGGTGTTACCTGAGCAACGCTCTGCTCAAACTCAGTGGGCTCAACATCCTTGTCCTTTTGGATCTTCCTCATTGAGGTATACATCTTGAAGATCTGATTTGCAAACGGAAACCATTTGAAACAAAACTCGTAAGCATTCATAACACCACAAGACATCCAACAAAATACACAACTAAACAAGTCTACAAATTTCAATCCTAGTAGCTTACAAGTACACTTTAATTTCAATACATGGACATACTTAAACAAGCCATTTAATGACTAGATATTCAACATTTCTATCATCACAGCTTGGCTTTAACTAACTTATGTCACAGGTTATACTCATTAAACTACATAAAAAAAAAAAAAGTCGCTTTTAACAAAAGTCAGAAGTTGAGCTATACATTTTCTAAGACGATACTATATGCAACTTTTATACTTATAACAACAATGACAATATCCTAGAACAGAAAATGCTCGATCATCATTGACATGTAACACGACACGGAATATTCAAACATATATGCCCAAAAAAATGCAAAAAACAGAAGAAAAAGCTCTATTTTCATAGTATAATTTAAGGCAATGATAAATATCGGGAGCGCTATGAGAAGAACAAAGCTATAAGCTCACCCGTCCTTCACTCGAGGCTCCACAACTCATAATTAAACTTCTTAAATACCAACTAAACTAATATAACTACACTAAAAATATCTACTAAAGATTATAAATCACATTCCAACATAAAAATCATTTTAACATCCAACAAACAGCATCAAAACAAACATAAAAGTAACACAAATCAGCAGAAAATGATCATTATAAAGTTATCATACAAGATGAATAATACAAATGTATCATAAAATAATGTTTATGAATAAAAGAGATGATGACATACGATTTCCTAAAGAGCTTGGAGTTCAGTTCGGGACGATGACAAAAGGCTGCTGCTGCTCTTGATGATGAAGCCACCAAATGTGTAAACAACAAGGGTTTTGTAATGCCCTAATTTCCCATTTCTAGGGTTACTTTTACGCTTTTGGGCTTAACTTATGTGGCCCCGGGCTCTTAACTCTTTTACTTGCTATTGGGCTCAGCTTGCTGAATTTCTACATCGCAACACAATTTTTTTTTTTTCTTTTTTCTTTTTTTTTTCTTCTTTCTTTCTTTATTTCTTTCTTTATTATTATTATTATTATTATTATTATTATTATTATTATTATTATTATTATTATTATTTTCATTTTTAGTGATAGTTAAAACTTTAGTATCACTAGAAAAAGTTTAAATCAGCGGGAAAACTCTGACTGCTTGCATCTCATTTTAGGTGCCAACAAACTCTTCCCTAAAGACATAGTCCAAGACAACAAGAACAAGCATGTTCAAGTGCATGGGCGGAGATAGGAGGGGGGCACAAGAGGCAGGTGCCCCCTAGCGAAAAAAATTATAGTGTAAAATTTTGAAAATATTTGGCTTTTTTCTTAATTTGCCTCCACCTAAGTACCAATTTATAGTGTAGTTTTCTAAAAAATAATTTAAAGTGTGCCCCTTGACCAAAAATTTCTGGCTCCGGCCGTGTTCAAGTGACCATTTGTTAGATTTTAAAATTGAATTCATGACTTATTTCCTTAAAGGCCTATTTGACCGATCAGTTGGAAGTTTGTGGTGGATCATTGAAGAAATTCCCCACATGTAAAGATAAGCATAGTATTTTGTTTTTTCAGTGGATAATGTCAAAAGTGATGGTTGTATTGTGTTAGATATATATGCCAAATATGTGTATACTTTGTGTGTGAACTTTAGTTTAAGATATATGGTTGTACTGTTCTTTGCTTTTTGGGTCCTTTCCTCTTTTAATTATCTTGTTTAATTGAGAAGGGACGCCTCGTATTGTATTCTTTTGTTTTGGGGTGTTGTTGCCTAAAAAAAAAAAAAAAAAAAAGCATAGTATTAGTGTATGTGAAATTATGTTTTGCCTAAAATGGCATCTGCGCAAATTAAAGAACGTGTTTCAGAAAGTTCCCTCTTACAACCATGGGCAGAGCTATTAAGGGACTGGGAAGGGTCCCGGCCCCCTTAGGTCTAAAGCCCGTTAGTGTATTTTTTTTTTCGCGATTTCATGTGTTAAAATTTTTTTTTTCCATCTCGGCCCTCCCATATAATTTTTTTCCCCAAAAAAAAAATGTTTCGGCCCTCCCAAATTTTTTTTTCTAGCTCCGCCATTGCTTACAACCAACAACCAACTGAGCTACAAGTGTTAGAGTTGACTCCAAATGTGTAACTTGGGCATGTATAATAAAAGTTCAAGCCCCAACAGGATCGAGTATATTACAAAGTTAGTATCGAAAGATATTTCTTGCCACGCCTATCTTTTTTTGTTTGTAAACAATGCCACGCCTATGTTTATTTAACTCATTTACATGTAAATTAGATAATGTGGTATCTTTAGGGCATAAAATCAACTCGTATAATGTTTGTATTGTGCTACTTTTCTGTTGCTTAACATTTACAAAACAAGAGCAGACTTTTATTTGCATTATATCAAAACTTGTAGTTGAACCATGACCATGACCATCACAATCACGAGCAGAGACTTTTTATTTGTGTTATATCAAGAATAAACCCGCATCAATTGTACTCAACACACGACGGCCACCTGTTAACACTTGCAAGTACCTCAAACATTGCATTAAACGTGAAACCTGCTTGGACAGCGAACAACAAATGCAGGATTAGCATAATGAAGTAGAAACAAAATAAAAATTCAACGAATATAATCCTGCAACTGTGCAATCAGTACTTTGCAGAGTTGATGTACAAGTCCTTCAAGTCACTCTTGAGCTCTTGGTGTGTGTTCTCCAAGTCAAACAATGCCTGCAATGATAAAATATACACATGTCAATAAGAACAAAAACCATTTTCCGATTGCACTAACTAGGCAATTAAAACAAGTTTGGAAGAATGGTGTTACCTGAGCAACGCTCTGCTCAAACTCAGTGGGCTCGACATCCTTGTCCTTTTGGATCTTCCTCATTGAGGTATACATCTTGAAGATCTGATTTGCAAACGGAAACCATTTGAAACAAAACCCATAAGCATTCATACCACCACAAAACACCCGACACAATACACAGCTAAACAAGTCTACAAATTTCAATCCTAGTACACTTTAATTTCAATACATGGACATACCTAAAGAAGCCATTTAACGACTAGATATTCAACATTTCTATCATCACAACTTGGCTTTAACTAACTTACGTCACAGGTTATACTCATTAAACTATATGCAACTTTTATACTAATAACAACAATGACAAATATCCTAGGACCACATTATAGAAACTAGAAACCATCGCCGAACAGAAAATGCTCGATCATCATTGACATGTAACACGACACGGAATATTCAAACATATATGCCCAAAAAATGCAAAAAACAGAAGTAAAAGCTCTATTTTCATAGTATAATTTAAGGCAATGATAAATATCGGGAGCGCTATGAGAAGAACAAAGCTATAAGCTCACCCGTCCTTCACTCGAGGCTCCCTAATTACACTTACTAAATACCAACTAAACTACTAATATAACTACACTAAAAAAAATCTACAAAAATTATAAATCACATTCCAACATTTTAACAAACAGCATCAAAACAACAATCAGTTATAAATAAACTAAAACATAAAAGTATTAACACAAATCAGCAGATTATAAAGTTAGCATACAAGACGAATAATACAAACATAGTTGAATGTAAACAAGAATAATAAGTATCATGAAATAATGTATATTATAAATAAAAAGAGATGATGACATACGATTTCCTAAAGAGCTTGGAGTTCAGTTCGGGACGATGAGAAGAAACAAAAGGCTGCTGCTCTTGATGATGAAGCCTCAAAATGTGTAAACAACAAGGGTTTTGTAATGCCCTAATTTCCCATTTCTAGGGTTACTTGTAACCTTTTGGGCTTAACTTATGGCCCGGGCTCTTAACTCTTTTACTTGTTATTGGGCTCAACTTGGTTATTAATGTCTACATCACAACACAAAATCGTTTTTTTTTTTTTTTTTTTTTTTTTTTTTTTTTTTTTTTTTTTTTTTTT
>LBNU01001777.1:23552-33732 GCA_014162995.1 Artemisia annua | reverse complement strand
TTTTTTTTTTTTTTACCGATAGTTTTAGTATTACTCGAAAAACTTTAAATCAGCGGGGAAAGTCTGACCCGTGCATCTCATTTTAGGTGCCGACAAACTCTTTCCCAAAGACATAGTCCAAGACAACGAGAACAAGCATGTTCAAGAGACTTTTTGTCAGATTTTGAGATTGAATTCATGACTTATTTCCTCATATGTCTGTTTGACCGATTAGTTGGAAGTTTGCGGTGGGGTGTGGTATCATTGAAGAAATTTCTCACTTGTAAAGATAAGCATAGTATTAGTGTATGTGCGATGCAATGATGATATTATGTTTCGCCTAAAAGGGCATCTGCGCATATTAAAGAACGTGTTTAAGAAAGTTCTCTCTTACAATCAAGAACCAACTGAGCTACACGTGTTAGAGTTGACCCCAAATGTGTAACTTGGGCGTGTATTAAAAAAAGTTCAAGCCCCAATAAGATCGAGTATATTACAAAGTTACGAGTGATTAGTGTAATGCCGTGATGCCGACATGTTAAGCATTTCATTTAGTAACAAATTAGTAGCGACAAATACATCTTGCCACACCTAATTTATTTAACTCATTTACATGTAAATTAGATAATGTGGCATCTTTAGGGCATAAAATCAACTCGTATAATTTTTGTATTGTGCTACTTTTCTGTTGCTTGACATTTACAAAACAAGAGCAGAGACTTTTATTTGCATTATATCAAAACTTGTAGTTGAACCATGACCATCACAATCACGAGCAGAGACTTTTTATTTGTGTTATATCAAGAATAAACCCGCATCAATTGTACTCAACACACGACGGCCACCCGTTAACACTTGCAAGTACCTCAAACATTGCATTAAACGTGAAACCTGCTTGGACATTGCATTAAACGTGAAACCTGCTTGGACCATCATGATTTCCAGAACATTTGCTTATCCGCTAGGTTCAAATTTACCCACATTAATCTTGAAAAACTAATTTATGGAGTTCATTAAAAAAAAATTACGTTTACAGTTGATTTTCCTAGCACAAAGTTTAACCACAATCTCAAATTAAGGGAACAGTTAAAAGCCTTAGATTGCAGTCTAATGAAGGAAATCGGTATCAAAGGAATCACAAGAAATATTATCTAATCCCTTACATTACGATTAACCCCATAGGCCGACGTTGCTATATCTTGTACCCATTCTCTTCTAAGCGTATCAACCGTCAAGAGCACCAAGAGCTTTCATGTCCTCCAAGAATGCCATGTATGAATCATCTACACTTGCAGGTTTCGCTGCTGATGAAGATGGCGGTTTTACTGTTGGCTGTTTCAGAACAGTTGGAGTTAGTGCAGGCTGGGAAGCTACTGATGCTGATGAAACAGATGGCTTCGGTTTTGTCTTTGGTGCAGCCGACTCTCTCCTCACCCGTACTGATGCTGGGACCTGTAATACACAGAACATCAACTAAAAACATCAAAAATAGGATAAATCTGAGTGTCAAAATATAACAAAATAAAAAGAAAAAAAGTCAAAAACACTTTATAACAAATAGTTCAAACTCAGACTTACCATGGCTGTTAATTGTGGAGTATGTTGAGCCAAAGGCCTCTTAACTACAGTGGATGCAGCTGATTTTACATAAGAAGGTTTTTGAGGTACAGTTGGTCTATAAAAATCTTCCATTGGGGGAAGAGGAGGGGGGCCAGGAGGAAGTGGCGGTCTCATCATTGGGGGAGGCCCAAAAGGTGGCCTTGGCATCATGGGCGGCATCATTCCTGGAGGAAGAGGAGGCTGTTGACCAGGTATTCCTATTGGTGGGCGCATGTCTGAAGGAGGTGGTGGTGGTGGGAAACGAGACATTCCAGGCGGTAGCATCTCAACTGGTAAGGCATGGACCATGCCAGGTGGCTGTTGTCTTGGAGGAGGTGGTGGTGGTGCCATATTAGAAAAATCTTTGGTTTCTGAAGCACCTTCGGATTGATTTCCAGCCAACTTTGGCGGCAACCCTGGCGGAGGAGGAGGCGGAGGAAGCTTGGTAGAAGCCGACTCATCTGGATTTGATGACTGACCTTTCTCCAAATTGGTTCCTGCGGTGCCAGGTGGCGGTGGGGGAGCAGATTGTGGCGGTGGAGGAGGGGGAGGAAGTACATGGTGACCTGGAGCTTGTTCTTTAGATGAAGAAGATCCAGGAGGAGGTGGCGGTAACATGGCACCCAACTCTGACGTCGCAGGCTTAGGTGGCATCGGAGGAGGAGGTGGTAAAGGAAGAGTTGCAGGTAAAGAAGCATCGTCTTTAGACTCTGTATCGCCAAGTGGCAAAGGAGGTGGCGGCGGTGGAGGAGGAATTGATGAATCAATATCATCTGCTTCACCACCAACACCACTTGATGAACCTTCTATTAATGGAACTGCCGGTCCTATTGAAGACTTGTACATTGGCGGCTTTCCAGGGGGAGGAGCGCCAGTCGGGTTCCATTGAGGATGATAATAAACAGAATCCTGCAAACATAACTCTTGAACTTAGGCTCATAGTGAATAATCTTACGATTTGCTAAAAACAGGTTTTGAACATTACCTCTGGTTGTGGGTGCTGAGCTCTCTCTTCTTCCTCTGCAGTCCGTCTTCGAGGAGGTCCAAGGTGACTGCAAGACAAAATTACACACTTAAAACTAAAAAAGAAAATAATGAATCAGTAGGTCCTACATTGGCTATATAACTATTAAGATTCAGCTACATTTGAGAAATCTAACCTGAACATTACTGGAGCTTCGCCTTTTTCCTTCATTTTATCTTCATATTCCTGCCCATAAATGTAAATTACAAGTTAGATTTCATATGTTGCATAGTGGTGGAAAATAAACGAGTTTAACTAATGACAGTAATCATGTATAACTTGTAATAAATGATATTCTGTAATACAATGCTGTGATCATATGCTTACCTTCCTTTTCTTAATAACAAGATTCAACGTGTCTTCAAGTTGTCTTTTTTTGTGCTTTCTGGCTTTGTCCAAAGCACCATCTGCCTCTGCACCAATTAATAGCGAGCAAATAAGAATCATAATTAAGTGACCAAACTTATATTCTCTATATTATCACCAAACATGAAAATAATTACACAAAATCCATTTTGAACTTTTCGCGTATAGTTAGATTTACAAGTTTATTCAAGAAACTCACATAAAGTCTTGGGTTAATCTTATATCAGCAGTGCATCCCTTTCCCAGATGTAGATAAGCAAGACATACATGCATAAAAATATGCACATGACTCTGTATAATGATGATGCGTCTAAAGGATTCAAGTCCTATATGGCAGGAGAATAACATATTTTTATGTCCAGGTATAGCGTTCATATTTGTTATCACAAATTTTGATATACCGGGTCATCTAAGGAGTAAAATGCACAGTGATTTTACAAGGCTAAGGTTTCGTGTATTGGTTTAAAAGTTGCCAAAATGTACTACAACAGTGGTACATGACAAACATAAAAACAGCACCGCCCCTTTTATATGTTTAGGATGAACTCCAAATACATTCTGACACGACCTGGACATTATATGCAGGAGCAGGATCATGGTGCCAAAATAGAACTACACAAAACAAATTTGTCAAAATATTAATTCTTTAAAACTTAATAAAATATTACCATAGCAAACATATGAAATTTATTTCTGCTAAAGTTGATCGTATGATCTTTTAAGTCTAAACCATCCACTAAAACGCTCAAAGCCCATAACCACAATTTGTGGCAGAAGAAGAAAATGAAACAGTCAACAAACACCTCAGTCGCTAAGTGTAGTTGCAATATGCAAAGTATATCTGATTCTTACTTTGTCTACTCTCTTGCCCATGCATCACTACTTTTATCAATTCACATTTTTTTTTCTTTCAATTATGAGATGATACAAGCTATTTATACAATTATACTTGACTTGTGTAAGCTTAATAAGAGGTTAACACAACTGAAAAGCCAAGATTCTAGTCAGAACCTATAACTAAGTTCAGTTATTATTACCAAAGACCACCTACTGTTACATCAGCCTATAAGACACTTAAAAAAAAAAGTCCCTATTCACGGTTATTCGTACTCAGACATTAAACCCCATTTATATGTCAAAAAAATGAACGGAGATTCAGATCAGTTTCTTGATATCAACAAATCAGTGAGATATAAAGTTAGTTGGATAAGATTAAAAGTAGTCGGAACTTACTCATGGCTTCCAACTTGCCAATTTGATCCTTGAGGGTTTCAGGATCCTTCTTCAATATCCCTACCTCTCGTACCTTCTTCCTTTCCTTCTTGTTCTGTAAAAAAACACATGCAAAAAAAACTATAAGCGACGTTGATATATCCATACCACCCATGACAGAATAAACACATATAACCACTATCCACCTGCATTAAGTGGTTAAAAAAAACAGAGCACAATGCCATCACGTCACATCAGTCTAAAGCCCACAAACTTTGTAACGAAAACAAACGAAACCTTAAATTACTTGTTAAATCCTTAAAAAACCATAATTTCCAAACACTCAAACAGTTGCAGCCTGACTAACCAATTTCTATCTATCGTTATCGTAAACAAATGAAAACACTATCTCCTGCATCGTGTTTTGTTAGTTAGCAATCCTAAACATAGGTTACATAAAAAACGAAACAGAATGTGATAAAGTTAATATTAATTCAACAAATCCACCTAGACCAGGTACATGTAAAGTTCACGAATTCTTAAATCAAAGCCTATAATTTCGTTAGTTACAAATTAAATTAGGGCAAAAACAGACCAGACCGATCTAATTAGAAACAACACGATAATAATAAAAATAAGATAATGAATTGAAGACATACTCTTTTTAATTCTTTTTTGCGAAGCTCTTTGCGATAAGCATCGGTAGGGTTCATAGTTTTCCCTCCCTTCGTTGTCTTCATTTTTATTTAATCAATCAATCAAATTTATATGAATATATCCGATTGAATTGAATTGACTAATGATGCAATCAAATAGAAACAAGGAAGGAACTGATTGATTATTGATCTTCTTCAACCTCAAAACCTCTCTCTCTTTCAAAGGGAACGGGGGGTACTGAACCTTTTAACAGATATTTCGATATTTCTTTATGTTTTTCTTATTATCTTACACCGTCATTATTAGCCTAATAGCCGATTGCAAATTGGGCCTAGATTTTGGGCTTTACCATACAATTACGTGAATAAGAAGACTATGGGCTTGTTCGTTTAATTTTTTCATTAAGTCATGTTAATTAACAGATGACTTAATGCAGACAACATCAATTTTATTACTTAATATTTTCAGTCATCTTTCTCTATTAAGTCACAAACAAACAGTTTTCATATGACTTAATTAATTCAGTTTTTTTTATATTAAGTCAATTAAGTCGCAATCAAACGCCCTCTATGTTTGGTGCACAGCTTTTTTTTTTTTTTTTTTTTTTTTTTTTTTTTTTTTTTTTTTTTTTTTTTTAATCTTTTTTGGGTGATTAGCGGTGAATAATGAGATTTTTGATTTTTATTGTTCGTTTGGCAAAAGAACAGTGAGTTTTTGTTATTTTTTAGGAAAGCTTATTTTTTCAATGCTTCTTTATGAAGCTGTGAGCTGTGGCTACTGCTCACTGCCATTTTTACCAAACATAAAGGGCCGCTTGGTTTACTATGTGATGGTTTTTATAGGTTTGTATTAAAAATACATAAAAAGATTATGTTTGGTAGTAAAAAATATGATGTTTTAAAAATGTAATGGGATTATGTAAGTGATGTATTTCAATGTTGGTGGGTCAATAAACCATTAGATACAAATGCCCTTTAATTCTTTTTCTTTCTCGATTGATAATATTAATGATTAAGGGTAATTATGTAATTTATGTTTAATTGATTTGAAAACTCTATTTACCAAGTATGTCAAAGGTTTTCAAATCTTGTAATTCATATTCCTTTCCAATCATAAATTTTATGGAATTCAAAATACATGCATTTACATTTTTACCAGTTAAGATAGCGTTTAGTTTAGTTGTAGATTTTTTTATTTTATTTATTTATTTTATTATTATTATTTTTTTTTTTTGATTTCAGATTCTTTGAAAAGAGAATGTTTCTTCTTTTATAAAGATGATTTGAAACTTTTGAAAACTTGATTAGATGGAATTATATTTTTTTCCTTTTTAAAAAGACTATCTCAAATTGCGACAGCGAGCGACAACGACAAGGATGAAAGGTGGAGATATTACCAATGGTGAATAACTGAATATGGTTAGCATAAGATACTTGAAAGGTAGATTGTTGTCCTTTTTTTTTTTTTTTTTTTTTTTTTTCTTTTTTATTTTTTTTTTTTTTTTTTTTTTTTTTTTTTTTTTTTTTTTTTTTTTATTTTTTTTTTTTTTTTTTTTTTCTTTTTTTCTTTTAAGTTAAAATTTAGAAAGTAATAATTTTACTTTTTCTGAAAATTGTTGGAAAAAGTGTGACTAAATGGGGTTAAGTTTTTTTCATTTTTCACCTTTAAATATTTTATTCTTTTATAAACACAAACAAGCTAATTACGTATTTATTGATCGTACAACCAACATGAGTTAAGACATATTTCAACACATTTCTAAAAAAAAAAAACAATTTTCAAGTTTAATGATGGAAAATACAAAAGAAAAAAAAAAAAAAATGTGTTTTCTTGTTTCCGTTGTAAATCCCATTCTTTTCTTTAAAATAGAAAACAGTGTCACATGAATGTGTTTTCTATTTTTTGTGGAAAATTTAATACTCTCATTAGTTTTACAAAACTGAAAATAAAAAATCAAAATTTTTTCTCCCACTAAACGCACTCATAGTATTTTTGTAACTTGCTTGCCATACATTTCAATTAGGCTATAAGTCTATAACATGGTGAGTAACATGGCACTATACCATGGGCATGGCTTTCTATAGGCATATACCATCGGGATAAACTATTACTTTCATCTTCTCATAAGAATTGTTTGCTTACTGTTTATCCGAAGAAAAATATACAATTTTCATATATGTAGGTAGTGATTATAATTTACTTTTCTGTTTTGATATTCCATTAAAACTTACATTAATTATTTTATAATAAGTTTAGAGTAAATTGCAAAAACCGTCTTTGTGTTTGGTTAAATTGCAGGTTTAGTCCTTTACCTTTTGAAATTGCAGCGATCATCCTTGTATAAAACTTTGGGTTGCATATTCAGTCCCTGGCCAAAATTAACTGATCAAAATACCCTCTATCTTTGGCCATCTAATGGAGTTGAAGACGTTCTGGTCATTCATGTTAGCCAAAGACTGAATATGCAACCAAAAGTTCTCCACATGGACGATCGCTGCACTTTCAAAAGGTCAAGAACCGAAACCTGAAATTTAGCCAAACCACGAGAACGATTTTTGCAATTTACTCATAAGTTTAAAACTAAAAATGATTTATTTTTCAATTAAAACTTACATTATTTACATATATCATAATTTGTCTACTTTTTAAAACCAAAGTATATACACCCATGTATTTCATAAATTAATGTTAAATTTGAAGGAAACAAAATCAATTTTTAGTTATATTGATGCTAAAAAGAAGATTATCTTCAACAATATCCTCTGAAGGAAGAAATCTAGTTAGAAGAAAAATTAAAATCAGAAGAGTAAGAAGAATTTCTAACCACATATTTCAAATAAGAGTGAGAAATTTAAGAAAAAATGCATATATTTTTTGGATCAAGATCCTCTCAAGTTCATTTTGAACTTGAGAGGATCTTGTTCCATATTTTTTAAGTGCATATGAAATATTTGGTTGTGGTTTCCTCTCACCATTCTTATTTAATGAGTAAATTACATTGTTCGTCCTTGTGGTTACGCCAAAATCACATCGCAAGTCCCTCGACTCGCATTTTGCATGGTGAATCCTTATAATGAAGTTTCGTAACACTGTACATCCCTATCCCTAACAGTTGTTAAGTTTGCCTATTAAAGCCCCTCATCATGATAGTCAATTTACAAGTACACAGAAAGCAAACTCATATCTTCATCTTCTACCTATTACAATACTTTTTTTTTTCCTTTCAAAAGTTACCTATTACTTTTTCTAGTTCCATTTTTCGTTTATGAACAAAAAAGATCACGCCAACTTCCTGAAAAAAGAGAGATTTACCTAGCTTGCGTCTGTGTGACGGCGAGTTTAAACCACATGAATTAGTCAACCAAAAGGTCCGAAACCATGGTTAACAAAAAAAAAGGTAAAAGCTACAGATTACCAACAAACTTACAGATTTGTCCAGATTGATATACCAACTAATTAATTACCATATTTAACCATAATTTTGAAAGTTGTGTTCTAATATTAACCTTTTTTGAAAACTTGTCACACATTTAGTCCCTAACTTGGATGGCCGTTAGTTTATCCGTTAAGTTATTTGCACCGTTAGTCCCTCCGTTAATATTTTGCACCGTTGTCAATCTTTTTACGTTTTCGTCCGTTTTTTAATGTTTTCGTCCATTTTTTATGTTTTTGTCAATCTTTTTACGTTTTCGTCATTTTTTTACGGTTTTCGTCCATTTTTTTACGTTCTCGTCCCGTTTTTTTTTTACGTTTTTGTCATCTTTTTACGTTTTCGTCTATTTTTTTTTTACGTTCTCGCGTCCTTTTTAACGTTTTCATCCATTTCTTACGTTTTTAGTAATCCCTTTTCACGTTTTCGTCCCGTTTTTTTTTACGTTTCGTCTATTTTTTTACGTTTGGAGTAAAAGCCCTTGTTTTGCATTTTCAAGGTTAAAATCTCGCGATCTTGATGTAAAACATTATTCGGGAACAAATTTCTGTTTTACACTTTTGATGATTCAGAACAGAAAGGTTCAAAATCATGATTTAAAATCGACACATAAAATTTTTTTTATCAAATGTCAAGCTTTCTTTTAGTATACTTACCTAATCCACCAAAAAAAACGGGCGAAAACGTAAAAAACAGACGAAAACGTAAAAAGATTGACTAAAACGTAAGAATGGAGAAAAAAACGTTAAAAAAGGATGAGACGTAAAAATAAACGAACGTAAAAGATTGACAAAAACGTTAAAAAATGGACGAAAACGTTAAAAAAACGGACGAGAACGTAAAAAAAAGGACGAAAACGTAAAAGATGGACAAAAACGTAAAATGGACGAAAACGTTAAAAAACGGACCGAAAACGTAAAAAGATTTGACAACGTGCAAAAATATTAACGGAGGGACTAACGGTGCAAATAACTTAACGTATAAACTAACGCCATCCAAGTAGGGACTAAATGTGTGAAAAGTTTTCAAAAAAGGTAATATTAGAACACAACTTTCAAATTTATGGTTAAATATGGTAATTAATTAGTTGGTATATCAAATCTGGAACAAATCTGTAAGTTTGTTGATAATCCTGTAGCTTTTAACAAAAAAAAAAAACAAAAAAAGATCACTAATTATTTTCAATTCCAAATGCCCTAAACAAAAATAAAAAAAAAAAACGTAAACACTAAACAAAGAATATCCACCACCCCTTATTCAATTTTTTTTTTCAAGTTCATAATAATAAAGTAAATGATACATACAACTAAGATCAGACATCAGACTACAAATGAATGTTTAGCACTTCTGTTATTATAAGATCTTTAAGATACACAAATAATTCTGGAATTTTATTACGATATGAATAATAAGTTTTAAACGACTTCTGACCTATTTATATACTAACCAACCGACACACCTTCTGATGAAACGTTGTGATCGTTATACACTTTCAATTCGACCCATTACACCCCTAATTATTTACAATGACACAATACTACTAAACTTTACTTTATTCTAATGACGCTAAGACCCTATACTTTAATACTAAACTAATATTTGGTTTAACGTCAAGTACTCCCCTCACTAAACTAAATATAGTTTAGTAAGGTCTTCATCCTTTCTTAATCCGTACTTCCTATCATAGCAGTGTTGGGCTCATCATACTCTTGGGATCAAATTTGCCTCATGCTCCTTTTCCCACTTTGGACAATTCGCTTTTTGTAGTGTCCAAGTTTTTGCACTTGTAGCATCTTATCTGACTTTTTTCTTGATCACCATCCTTTTCTTCCATGGTTTCCAATTCTTGCCTCTGCCCACGTTCAGTTCTTTCTTGACTTGAATTCACATGACGCAAATGTTTCACATTTGTG